>CM070784.1:2982406-3037296 GCA_036346955.1 Dipus sagitta
AGGAAAGACAACAGAACTTAACAGTAGTTTATGTGAAACAAGTAAGGTAGTTTTGTACGTTCTACTTCGCTCCATCAGGATAACACAACAGAACCAAACAGGAGTTTATGTGAAACATATAAGGAGTGTTTGTTCATTCTACCTTGCTCCATCAGGGGAAGACAACAGAAACAAAGAGCAGTTTGTGTGATATAAGTACGGTAAGTTTGTTTGTTTTCCTTCGCTCAAACAGCATATGGCAACACAAACAAACAGTAGTTTGCGTGAAACAAGTAAGGTAAGTTTCTTCATTCTAACTCGCTCCATGAGTATAAGAAAACAGAACCAAACAGTAGTTTATGTGAAACAAATAAGGTAAGTTTGTTCATTCTACTTCACTCCATCAGGATAAGACAAGAGAGACAAACAGTAATTTGTGTGAAATAAGTAACATAAATTTGTTTGTTCTACTTCTCTCCAACAGAGTAAGAAAACAGAACCAAACAGTAGTTTATGTGAAACAAGTAAGGTAAGTTTGTTCCTTCTACTTCGTTCCATCACGATAAGACAACAGAAACAAACAGTAATTTGTGCGAAATAAGTAACATAAGTTTGTTTCTTCTACTTCCATCCAACAGAGTAAGACAACAGAAACAAAGAGCAGTTTCTGTGATATAAGTACGGTAAGTGTGTTTGTTGTACTTCGCTGAAAGAGCATACAGCAACAGAAACAAACAGTAGTTTCTGTGAAACAAGTAAGGTAAGCTTCTTCATTCTACCTCGCTGCATCATGATAAAACAACAGAACCAAACAGTAGTTTATGTGAAACATGTAAGGTAAGTTTGTTCGTTCTACTTCGCTCCATCAGGGGAAGACAACAGAAAAATAGAGCAGTTTATGTGATATAAGTACGGTAAGTTTGTTTGTTCTCCTTCGCTAAAACAGCATATGGCAACACAAAAAAACAGTAGTTTGTGTGAAACAAGTAAGGTAAGTTTCATTATTCTACATCGCTCCATCAGTATAAGACAACAGAACCAAACAGTAGTTTATGTGAAACAAGTAAGGTAAGTTTATTCTTTCTGCTTCGCTCCATCAGGATAAGACAACAGCAACAAACAGTAGTTTATGTGAAACAAATAGGTAAGTTTGTTCATTCTACTTTGCTCCATAATGATAAGACAACAGAAACAAACAGTAGTTTATGTGAAACAAGTAAGGTAAGTTTGTTCCTTTTACTTCGCTCCATCAGGGTAAGACAACAGAAACCAACAGTAATTTGTGCGAAATACGTAACATAATGTTCTTTCTTGTAATTCGCTCCAACAGAGTAAGACAAAAGAAACAAACATTAGTTTATGTGAAACAAGTAAGGGAAGTTTGTTCATTCTATTTTGCTCCATAAGGATAAGACAACAGAACAAAACAGTATCTTTTGTGAAACAAGTAAGAGAAGTTTGTTCGTTCTACTTCGCTCCATCAGGATAAGACAACAGAAACAAACAGTAGTTTATGTGAAACAAGGTAGGTAACTTTGTTTATTGCACTTCACTCCATCAGAATAAGACAACAGAAAAAAACAGTAATTTGTGTGAAATAAGTAACATAAGTTTGTGCGTTCTACCTCGCTCCATCAGTATAGGACAACAGAGCAAACAGTAGTTTATGTGAAACAAGTAAGGTAAGTTTGTTCATTCTACTTCACTCCATCAGGATAAGACAACAGAATCCAATAGTACTTTGTGTGAAAAAAGTAAGGAAAGATTCTTCGTTCTACTTCGCTCCATCAGGAAAGACAACAGAAACAAATAGTAGTTTATGTGAAACAAGTAAGGTAAATTTGTTCATTCTACTTCGCTCCATCAGCATAAGACAGGAGAACCAAACAGTAGTTTACGTGAAACAAGTAAGGTAAGGTTGTTCATTCTACTTCGCTCTATCAGGATAAGACAACAGAAAGAAACAGTAATTTGTCCGAAATAAGTAACATTTATTTGTTTCTTCTGCTTCGCTCCAACAGAGTAAGACAACAGAAACAAACAATAATTTGTGCGAAATAAGTAATATAAGTTTGTTTCTTCTACTTCGCTCCAACAGAGTAAGACAACAGAAGCAAACAGTAGTTTATGTGAAACAAGTAAGGTAGGTTGTACATTCTACTTCGCTCCAACAGAGTAAGAAAACAGAAACAAACAGTAGTTTATGTGAAACAAGTAAGGTAAGTTTGTTCGTTCTAATTCGCTCCATCAGGATAAGACAACAGAAACAAACAGTAGTTTATGTGAAACAGGATAGGTAAGTTTGTTCATTCTACTTTGCTCCATCAGGGTAAGACAACAGAGACCAATAATAATTTGTGTGAAATAAGTGACATAAGTTTCTTCGTTCTTCTTCGCTCCAACAGAGGAAGAAAACAGAGCCAAGCAGTAGCTAATGTGAAACAAGTAAGCTAAGTTTGTTTGTTCTACTTCGCCCCATCAGGATAAGACAACAGAAACAAACAGTAGTTTATGTGAAAGAAGTAAGGTAAGTTTGTTCGTTCTACCTTGCTCCAACAGAGTAAGACAACAGAACCAAACAGTACTTTGTGTGAAACAAGGAAGGTAAGTTTGTTCGTTCTACTTCGCTCCATCAGGATAAGGCAACAGAAACAAACAGTAGTTAACGGGAAACAAGTAAGGTAAGTTTATTAATTCCACTTCGCTCCATCAGGATAAGACAACAGAAACAAAGAGTAATTTGTGTGAGATAAGTAACATATGTTTGTTTCTTCTACTTCGCTCCAACAGAGTAAGAAAACAGAACCAAACAGTAGTTAATGTGAAACAAGTAAGGTAAGTTTGTTCATTCTACTTCGCTGCATCAGGATAAGACAACAGAAACAATCAGTAATTTGTTCGAAATAAGTTACATAAGTTTTTTTCTTCTACTTCACTCCAACAGAGTAAGACAACAGAAACAAAAAGTAGTTTATGTGAAACAAGTAAGGTAAGTTTGTTCGTTCTACTTCACTCCATCAGGACAAGACAACAGAAAGAAACAGTAGTTTATGTGAAACAAGTAACGTAAGTTTGTTCGTTCTACTTTGCTCCCTCAGGATAAGACAACAGAAACAAACAGTCGTTTATGTGAAAAAAGTAAGGTAAGTTTGTTTGTTCTACTTCGCTCCATCAGGATAAGACAACAGAAACAAACAGCAGTTTACATGATACAAGTAAGGTAAGTTTTTAAATTATACTTTGCTCCATCAGGATTAGAAAACAGAAACAAAGAGTAGTTTATGTGAAACAAGTAAGGGAAGTTTGTTCATTCTACTTTGCTAGATAAGGATAAGACAACAGAACCAAACAGTACCTTTTGTGAAACAAGTAAGGAAAGTTTGTTCGTTCTATTTCCCTCCATCAGGATAAGACAACAGAAACAAACAGCAGTTTCTGTGAAACAAGTAACGTAAGTTTGTTCGTTGTACTTCGTCCAACAGGGGATGACAACAGAAACAAAGAGCAGTTTTTGTGATATAAGTACAGTAAGTGTGTTTGTTCTCCTTCACTCAAACAGCATATGGCAACACAAACAAACAGTAGTTTGTGTGACACAAGTAAGGTAAGTTTGTTCGTTCTACTTTGCTCCATCAGGATAAGACAACAGAAACAAACAGTAGTTTATGTGAAATAAGGTAGGTAAGTTTGTTCATTGCACTTCACTCCATCAGAATAAGACAACAGACACAAACAGTAATTTGTGTGAAATAACTAACATAAGTTTGTTCGTTCTACTTCACTCCATCAGTATAGGACAACAGAGCAAAGAGTAGTTTATGTGTAACAAGTAAGGTAACTTTGTTCATTCTACTTCGCTCCATCAGGATAAGACAATAGAACCCAATAGTACTTTGTGTGAAAAAAGTAAGGAAAGTTTCTTCATTCTACTTCGCTCCATCAGGAAAGACAGCAGAAACAAACAGTAGTTTATGTGAAACAAGTAAGGTAAATTTGTTCATTCTGCTTCGATCCATCAGGATAAGACAAGAGAACCAAACAGTAGTTTACGTGAAACAAGTAAGGTAAGTTTGTTCCTTCTACTTCGCTCTATCAGGTTAAGACAACAGAAAGAAACAGTAATTTGTCCGAAATAAGTAACATTTATTTGTTTCTTCTACTTTGCTCCAACACAGTAAGACAACAGAAACAAACAGTAATTTGTGCGAAATAAGTAATATATGTTTGTTTCTTCTGTTTCGCTCCAACAGAGTATGACAACAGAAACAAACAGTAGTTTATGTGAAACAAGTAAGGTAAGTTTGTTCGTTCTACTTCGCTCCATTAGGACAAGACAACAGAAACAAACAGTAGTTTATGGGAAACAAGTAACGTAAGTCTGTTCGTTCTACTTTGCTTCATCAGGATAAGACAACAGAAACAAACAGAAGATCATGTGAAACAAGTAAGGTAAGTTTGTTCGTTCTACTTTGCTCAATCAGGATAAGACAACAGAAACAAACACAAGTTCATGTGAAACAAGTAAGGTAAGTTTGTTTCTTCTACTTCGCTCGAACAGACTAAGAAAATAGAACCAATCAGTAGTTTATGTGAAACAAGTAAGGTATGTTTGTTCATTCTACTTCACTCCACCAGGGGAAGACAACAGAAACAAAGAGCAGTTTGTGTGATATAAGTACGGTAAGTTTGTTTGTTCTCCTTCGCTCAAACAGCATATGGCAACAAAAACAAAAAGTAGTTTGTGTGACACAAGTAAGGTAAGTTTCTTCATTCTACCTCGATCCATCAGGATAAGAGAACAGAACCAAACAGTAGTTTATGTGAAACAAGTAAGGTAGGTTTGTACGTTCTACTTCACTCCATCAGGATAAGACAACAGAAACAAACAGTAGTTTATGTGAAACAAGTAAGGTAAGTTTGTTCATTCTACTCGGCACCAACAGAGTAAGACAACAGAACCAAACAGTACTTTATGTGAAACAAGTAAGGTGAGTTTGTTCGTTCTACTTCGCTCCATCAGGATAAGACAACAGAAACAAACAGTAGTTTATGTGAAACAGGATAGGTAAGTTTGTTCATTCTACTTTGCTCCATCAGGATAAGACAACAGAGAAAAATAGTAATTTGTGTGAAATAAGTAACATAAGTTTCTTCGTTCTTCTTCGCTCCAACAGAGTAAGAAAACAGAGCCAAGCAGTAGTTTATGTGAAACAAGTAAACTAAGTTTGTTTGTTCTACTTCGCCCCATCAGGATAATACAACAGAAACAAACAGTAGTTTATGTGAAAGAAGTAAGGTAAGTTTGTTCGTTCTACCTTGCTCCAACAGAGTAAGACAACAGAACCAAACAGTACTTTGTGTGAAACAAGGAAGGTAAGTGTGTTCGTTCTACTTCGCTCCATCAGGATAAACAACAGAAACAAACAGTAGTTTATGTGAAACAAGAAAGGTAAGCTTGTTCATTCTACTATGCTCCATCAGGATAAGACAAGAGAAACAAACAGTAGTTTACATGAAACAAGTAAGGTAAGTTTGTTCTTTCTACTTTGCTCCATCAGGATAAGACAACAGAAACAAACAGTAGTTTACGTGAAACAAGTAAGGTAAGTTTGTTAATTCCACTTCGCTCCATCAGGAAAAGACAACAGAAATAAAGAGTAATTTCTGTGAAATAAGTAGCATAAGTTTGTTTCTTCTGCTTCGCTCCAACAGAGTAAGACAACAGAACCAAATAGTAGTTTATGTGAAACAAGTAAGGTAACTTTGTTCATTCTACTTCGCTCCATCCGGATAAGACAACAGAAACAAACAGGAATTTGTTCGAAATATGTTATATAAGTTTGTTTCTTCTACTTCACTCCAATAGAGTAAGACAACAGAAACAAAAAGTAGTTTATGAGAAACAAGAAAGGTAAATTTGTTCGTTCTACTTCACTCCATCAGGACAAGACAACAGAAACAAACAGTAGTTTATGTGAAACAAGTAACGTAAGTTTGTTCGTTCTACTTTGCTCCCTCAGGATAAGACAACAGAAACAGTCATTTATGTGAAAAAAGTAAGGTAAGTTTGTTTGTTCTACTTCGCTCCATCAGGATAAGACAACAGAAACAAACAGTAGTTTACATGATACAAGTAAGGTAAGTTTGTTCATTATACTTTGCTCCATCAGGATTAGACAACAGAAACAATCAGTAGTTTATGTGAAACAAGTAAGGTATGTTTGTTCATTCTAGTTCGCTCGATCAGGATAAGACAACAGAAACAAACCGTAATTTGTGTGAAATAAGTAACATATGTTTGTTTCTTTTACTTCGATCCAACAGAGGAAGACAACAGAACCAAACAGTAGTTTATGTGAAACAAGTAAGGTAACTTTGTTCATTCCACTTCGCTCCATCAGGATAAGACAACAGAACCAAAGAGTGGTTTATGTGAAACAATTAAGGGAAGTTTGTTCCTTCTACTTCGCTCCATCAGGATAAGACAACAGAAACAAACAGTAATTTCTGCGAAATAAGTAACATATGTTTGTTTCTTCTTCTTCGTTCCAGGAGAGTAAGACAACAGAAACAAACAGTAGTTTATATGAAACAAGTAACGTCAGTTTGTTCATTGTACTTCACTCCATCAGGAAACGACAACAGAAACAAACAGTAGTTTATGTGAAAGAAGTTAGGTAAGTTTGTTCATTCTACTTCGCTCCTTCTGGATAAGACAACAGAAACAAACAGTAATTTGTGTGTAATACGTAACATAAGTTTGTTCATTCTAATTCGCTCCATCAGTTAGGACAACAGAAGCAAACAGTAGTTTATGTGAAACAAGTAAGGTAAGTTTGTTCATTCTACTTTGCTCCATCAGGAGTAGACAACAGAAACAAACAGTAGTTTATGGGAAACAAGTAAGGTAAGTTTGTTCCTTCTACTTCGCTCCATCAGGATAGGACAACAGAAACAAACAGTCGTTTACGTGAAACAAGTAAGGTAAGTTTGTTCGTTCTATTTTGCTCCATCAGAATAAGACAAGAGAACCAAACAGTAGTTTATGTGAAACAAGTAAGGTAAGTTTGTTCCTTCTAATTTGCTCCATCAGCATAAGACAACAGAAAGAAACAGTAATTTGTGCGAAATAAGTAACATTTGTTTGTTTCTTCTACTTCGCTCCAACAGAGTAAGACAACAGAAACAAACAGTAGTTTATGTGAAACAAGTAACGTAAGTCTGTTCATTCTACTTTGCTCCATCAGGATGAGACAACAGAAACAAACAGTAATTTGTGTGAAATAAGTGACATAAGTTTGTTTCTTCTACTGCGTTCCAACAGAGTAAGACAACAGAAACAAACAGTAGTTTATGTGAAACAAGTAAGGTCAGTTTGTTCATTCTACTTCGCTCCATCCGGGGAAGACAACAGAAACAAAGAGCAGTTTGTGTGATATAAGTACGGTAAGTTTGTTTGTTCTCCTTCGCTCAAACAGCATATGGCAACACAAACAAAAAGTAGTTTGTGTGACACAAGTAAGGTAAGATTCTTCATTCTACCTCGCTCCATCAGGATAAGATAACAGAACCAAACAGTAGTTTATGTGAAACAAGTAAGGTAGGTTTGTTCGTTCTACTTTGCTCCATCAGGATAAGATGACAGAAACAAACAGTAGTTTATGTGAAACAAGTACGGTAAGTTTGTTCATTTTACGTTGCTCCATCAGGATAAGACAACAGAAAAAAACAGTAGTTTATGTGAAACAGGATAGGTAAGTTTGTTCGTTCTACTTCGCTCCATCAGGTTAAGACAACAGAGACAAACAGTAATTTGTGTGAAATAAGTAACATAAGTTTGTTCGTTCTACTTCACTCCAACAGAGTAAGAAAACAGAACCAAACAGTAGTTTATGTGAAACAAGTAAGGTAGGTTTGTTCGTTCTACTTTGCTCCATCATGTTAAGATGACAGAAACAAACAGTAGTTTATGTGAAACAAGTACGGTAAGTTTGTTCGTTTTACGTTGCTCCATCAGGATAAGACAACAGAAAAAAACAGTAGTTTATGTGAAACAGGATAGGTAAGTTTGTTCGTTCTACTTTGCTCCATCAGGATAAGACAACAGAGACAAACAGTAATTTGTGTGAAATAAGTAACATAAGTTTGTACGTTCTACTTCGCTCCAACAGAGTAAGAAAACAGAACCAAACAGTAGTTTATGTGAAACAAGTAAGGTAAGTTTGTTTGTTCTACTTCGCCCCATCAGGATAAGACAACAGAAACAAACAGTAGTTTATGTGAAACAAGTAAGGTAAGTTTGTTCGTTCTACTTCGCTCCATTAGGACAAGACAACAGAAACAAACAGTAGTTTATGGGAAACAAGTAACGTAAGTCTGTTCGTTCTACTTTGCTTCATCAGGATAAGACAACAGAAACAAACAGAAGATCATGTGAAACAAGTAAGGTAAGTTTGTTCGTTCTACTTTGCTCAATCAGGATAAGACAACAGAAGCAATCAGTAGTTTTTGTGAAACAAGTAAGGTAAATTTGTTCCTCCTATTCGCTCCATCAGAATAAGACAAAAGAAACAAAGAGTAATGTGTGCGAAATAAGTAACATCCTGATGAAGCGAAGTAGAACGAACAAACTTACTTTACTTTTTTCACATAAACTACTGTTTGGTTCTGTTGTCTTACCCTGTTGGAGCGAAGTAGAACAAACAAACTTGTGTTACTTATTTCACTCAACTTACTGTTTGTTTATGTTGTCTTATCCTGACGGAGCAAAGTAGAACGAACAAACTTACCTTACTTGTTTCACACAAAGTACTGTTTGGTTCTGTTCTCTTAGCCTGTTGGAGTGAAGTGGAACAAACAAACTTACCTTACACATTTCCCACAAACTACGAATCACCATAGTTCCAGGAAATGACTCTTTCTGTGGAGTGCTTCCTTACATTGGCGTACGTTAGGAGTTTACTCTTCTCACTTTTGGCTAAAGTTTGAGAACGTTTGGATGGAGTTCCCAGAAAGTATCTCAAAGTTCTCTGCTCTAAATGCCATTGAAACAAACTAACGAATGTAGAATTTAAAAGACATACTGAAATTCACTCACCAGGATGTTGTACCCCATACAGACATATGGAAGCAAACAAACTGTGCGTGTTGAGTAATTTTATCATTAGAATTTGGAGGAGAAACTGAGAAGTAAAAGGAATTTAACTTATAGGATAACTGCTTTAAGCAGTGCAAGGCAATGAGCTCAAAGGAGTTAACCTGCTTGCCAATCCGGAAATAATCTCACACATTTGTTTTACAAACGTTTCACTTTCTGTGGTCTTAAGCTCTTGGAGCAAGTTAGAACAAACAAACTTACTTATTTCACGAAAACTAGTGTTTGTTTCAGTGGCCTTACCCTGTTGGAGCGAAGTAGAACAAGGAAACTTGCCTTACTTGTTTCACACAAACTACTGATTGGTTCTGTTGTCTTAGCCTTTTTTAGCGAAGTGGAACAAACTTACCTTGCACATTTCACACAAACTGCTGTTTCTTTCTGTTTTCTTCCCCTTGTTGGAGCGAGGTAGAATGAGGAAACTTACCTTACTTGTTTCACACGAACTACTGCTTGTTTCTGTTGCCGTATTCTGTTTGAGCAGAGTAGAACAAACAATCTTACCATACTAATTTCCCACAAACTGCTCTTTGTATCTGTTGTCTTCCCCTGATGTAGCGAAGTAGAACAAACAAACGTACCTTACTTGTTTCACATAAACATGTGTTTGGTTCTGTTTTCTTACCCTGTTTTAGTGAAGCAGAACAAACAAACTTATGTTACTTATTTCACACAAATTTCTCTTTGTTTCTGATGTGTTATCCTGATGGAGCAACGTAGAATGAAGAAACTTACCTTACTTGATTCACGCAAACTACTGTTTCTTTCTGTTGCCATATGGTTTTTGAGCAAAGTAGAACAAACAAACTTACCGTACTTATATCATACAAACTTCTCTTTGTTTCTGTTGTCTTCCCATGATGGAGCGTGGTAGAATGAACAAACTAACCTT
The DNA here is from genome assembly GCA_036346955.1 of Dipus sagitta. Taxonomy (NCBI): domain Eukaryota; kingdom Metazoa; phylum Chordata; class Mammalia; order Rodentia; family Dipodidae; genus Dipus; species Dipus sagitta. Next base: position 2,992,432 of record CM070784.1, read on the forward strand.
ACATGTTCACCTAAACTACTGTTTGGTTCTGTTGTCTTAATCTGTTGGAACGAAGCAGAACAAACAAAATTGTTTTACTTATTTCACACAAATTACTGTTTAGTTCTGTTGTCTTACCGTGTTGGAGCGAAGTGGAACAAATAAACTTACCTTACACATTTCACACAACTCCTCTTTTTTGTGTTGTCTATCCCTGATGGAGGGAAGTAGAACGAACAAACCTACCTCACTTACTTCACATAAACTACTGTTCGGTTCTGTTGTCTTACCCTGTTTCAGTGAAGTTGAACAAACAAACTTATGTTACTTATTTCACACAAATTACTGTTTGTTTCTATTCTCTTATACTGGTGGAGCGAAGTAAAATTAACAAACTTACCTTACTTGTTTCACACAAAGTACTCTTTGTTTCTGTTGTCCTTAGCCTGTTGGAGCGAAGTAGAATGAAGAAACTAACCTTACTTGTTTCACATAAACTACTGTTTGGTTCTGTTGTCTTAGCCTGTTGGAGCGAAGTGGAACAAGGAATCTTATGTTACTTATTCCACACAAATTACTGTTTGTTTCTGTTGTCTTATCCTCATGGAGCGAAGTAGAACGAACAATCTTAACTTACTTGTTTCCCATAAACTACTGTTTGGTTCTGTTGTCTTAGCCTGTTGGAGCGAAGTAGAACAAACAAACTTACCGTACTAATTTCCCTCAAACAGCTCTTTGTATGTGTTGTCTTCAACATATGGAGTGAAGTAGAATGAACAAACTTACCTTACTTGTTTCACATAAACATGTGTTTGGTTCTGTTGTCTTACCCTGTTTTAGCAAAGTAGAACAAACAAGTTATGTTACTTATTTCACACAAATTACTGTTTGTTTCTGTTGTATCATCCTGATGGAGCAAAGTAGAATGAACAAACTTACCGTACTTGTTTCACACATACTACTGTTTCGTTATGTTGTCCTTAGCCTGTTGGAGCCAAGTAGAACCTAACCTTACTTGTTTCACATAAACTGCTGTTTGGTTCTGTTGTCTTACCCTGTTGGAGCCAAATAGAACAAACAAACTTATGTTACTTATTTCACACAAATTACTGTTTGTTTCTGATGTCTTATCCTGATGGAGCGAAGTAGAATGAAGAAACATACCTTACTTGATTCACTCAAACTACTGTTTCTTTCTGTTGCCATGTGGTGTTTGAGCAAAGTAGAACAAACAAACTTACCGTATTTATATCACACAAACTGCTCTTTGTTTCTGTTGTCTTCCCCTGATGGAGCGTGGTAGAACGAACAAACTAACCTTACTTTTTCACATAAACTACTGTTTGGTTCTGTTGTCTTAATCTGTTGGAGCGAAGCAGAACAAACAAACTTATGTTACTTATTTCACACAAATTACTGTTTAGTTCTGTTGTCTTACCGTGTTGGAGCGAAGTGGAACAAATAAACTTACCTTACACATTTCACACAAACTGCTCTTTTTTTGTGTTGTCTACCCCTGATGGAGGGAAGTAGAACGAAAAAACTTATCTTACTTGCTTCACATAAACTACTGTTTGGTTCTGTTGTCTTACCCTGCTGGAGCGAAGTGGAACAAACAAACTTATGTCACTTATTTCACACAAATTACTGTTTGTTTCTGATGTCTTATCCTGACAGAGCGAAGTAGAGCAAACATACTTACCTCACTTGATCACATAAACTACAGATTGGTTCTGTTGTCTTATCCTGATGGAGTGAAGTAGAATGAGGAAACTTACCTTACTTGTTTCACACAAACTACTGTTTATTTCTGTTTCCATATGCTGTGTGAGCTAGGTAGAACAAACAAACTTACCATACTTCCATCACACAAACTGCTCTTTGTTTCTGTTGTTTTCCCCTGATGGAGCAAATTAGAAAGAACAAACTAACTTTACTTCTTTCACTTAAACTACTGTTTGGTTCTGTTGCCTTATCCTGATGGAGCGAAGTAGAAAAAACAAACTTATGTTCCTCATTTCACACAAACTACTCTTTATTACTGTTGCCATATGGTGTTTGAGCGAAGTAGAAGGAACAAACTGGACTCACTTGTTTCACATAAACTACTGTTTGGTTCTGTTGTCTTATCCTGATGGAGCAAAGTACAATGAAGAAACTTACCTTACTTGTTTCACAGAAACCACTGTTTATTTCTGTTACCATATGCTGTTCGAGCTAAGTAGAACAAACAAACTCACCGTACTTATATCACACAAACTGCTCTTTGTTTCCTTTGTCTTCCCCTGATGGAGCAAAGTAGAATGAACAAACTAACCTTACTTGTTTCACACAAAGTACTGTTTTGTTCTGTTGTCTTAGCCTGTTGGAGCGAAATAGAACAAACAAACTAATGTTACTTATCTCACACAAATTATTGTTTGTTTCTGTTGTCTTATACTGAAGGAGCGAAGTAGAACGAAAAACCTTACCTTACTTGTTTCACAGAAAGTACTCTTAGGTACTGTTTTCTTAGCGTGTAGGAGCGAGGTGGAACAAACAAACTTACCTTACACATTTCCCACAAACTACAAATCACCGTAGTTCCAGTAAATGACTCTTTCCGTGGAATGCTTCCTTACATTGGCATATGTTAGGAGTTTACTCTTCTTAATTTTTTGCTAACGTTGGAGAATGTTTGGATGGAGTTCCCAGAAAGTATCTCAAAATTCTCTGCTCTAAGTGCCATTCAAACAAACTAACGAATGTGGAATTTAAAAGACATAGTGCAATTCACTCACCAGGAAGTTGTACGCTATACAGACATATGTAAGCAAATAAACTTTGCTTGCTGAGTAATGTTGTCATTACCATTTAGAGGAGAAACTGATAAGTAAAAGGAATTTACCTTATAGGATAACTGCTTTAAGCAGTGTAAGGCAATGAGCTCAAAGGAGTTACCCTGCTTGCCAATCTGGAAATAATCTCACACATTTGTTTTACAAACCTTTCACTTTCTGTAGTCTTACCCTGTTGGAGCAAGTTAGATCAAACAAACTTACTTATTTCACAAAAACTAGTGTTTGCTTCGGTTGCCTTACCCTGTTGGAGCGAAGTAGAACAAAGAAATTACCATACTTGTTTCACACAAACTACTGTTTGGTTCTGTTGTCTTACCCTGTTTTAGCAAAGTGGAACAAAATTACCTTGCACATTTCTCACAAACTGCTGTTTCTTTATGTTTTCTTTCCCTTGTTGGAGCAAGGTAGAATGAAGAAACTTACCTTACTTGTTTCACACGAACTACTCTTTCTTTCTGTTGCTATATTCTGTTTGAGCAGAGTAGAACAAACACACTTACCGTACTAATTTCCCACAAACTTCTCTTTGTATCTGTTGTCTTCCCCTGATGTAGTGAAGTAGAACGAACAAACTTACCTTACTTGTTTCACATAAACTACTGTTTGGTTCTGTTGTCTTACTCTGTTTTCACGAAGTAGAACAAACAAACCTCTGTTACTTATTTCACACAAATTACTGTTTGTTTCTGAAGTCTTATCCTGATGTAGCGAAGTAGAATGAAGAAACGTACTTTATTGTTTCACACAAAGTACTGTTTGGTTCTGTTGTCATTAGCCTGTTGGAGCCCAGTAGAACGAACAAACTAACCTTACTTGTTTCACATAAACCACTGTTTGGTTCTGTTGTCTTACTCTGTTTTGACGAAGTATCACAAACAAACTTATGTTACTTATTTCACAAAAATTACTGTTTGTTTCTGTTGTCTTATGCTGATGGAGCGAAGTAGAACGAACAAACTTTTATTACTTATTTCACACAAATTACTGTTTGTTTCTGTTTTCTTATCCTGATGGAGTGAAGTAGAATGAAGAAACTTACCTTACTTGTTTCACACAAAGTACTGTTTGGTTCTGTTGTCATTAGCCTTTGGAGTGAAGTAGAAAAGAGCAAACTAACCATAATTGTTTCACATAAACTACTGTTTCATTCTGTTGTCCTTACCCTGTTGGAGCGAAGTAGAACAGGCAAACTTATGTTACTTATTTCACACAAATTACTGTTTGTTTCTGATGTCATTTCCTAATTGAGTGAAGTAGAATGAACAAACTTACCTCACTTGGTTCACACAAAGTACTGTTTGGTTCTGTAGTCTTATCCTGATGGAGTGAAGTAGAACGAACAAACTCACCTTACGTGTTTCACATAAACTTCTGTTTAGATCTGTTGTCTTATCCTGATGTAGCGAAGTAGAGTGAAGAAACTTACCTTACTTGTTTCGCGCAAACTACTGTTTGTTTCTGGTGCCATATGGTGTTTGAGCGAAGTAGAACAAACAAACTTACTGTACGTCCATCACACAAACTGCTCTTTTTTTCTGTTGTCCTCCCCTGATGGAGCGATGTAGAACGAACAAACTAACGTTACTTGTTTCACATAATCTACTGCTTTGTTCTGTTGTCTTACTCTGGTGGAGCAAAGTAGAACAAACAAACTTATGTTACTTATTTCACACCAATTACTGTTTGTTTCTGTTGTCTTATCCTCGTGGAGCGAAGTAGAATGAACAAACTTACCGTACTTGTTTCACACAGAGTACTGTTTGGTTCTGTTGTCCTTAGCCAGTTGGAGTAAAGTAGAACATAACTTTACTTGTTTCACACCAATTTACTGTTTGTTTCTGTTGCTTATCCTGGTGGAGCGAAGTAGAATGAACAAAACTTACTGTACTTGTTTCACACAGAGTACTGTTTGGTTCTGTTTTCCTTAGCCTGTTGGAGCAAAGTAGAACGTAACCTTACTTGTTTCACATAAACTACTGTTTGCTTCTGTTGCCTTACCCTGTTGGAGCGAAGTAGAACAAACAATTTTATGTTACGTATTTCACACCAATTACTGTTTGTTTCTGTTGTCTTATCCTGATGTAGCGAAGTAGAACGAACAAACTTACCTTACTTGTTTCACGTAAACTACTGTTTGTTTCTGTTGTCTTATCCTGATGGAGTGAAGTAGAAGGAATAAACTTAAATTACTTGTTTCACATAAACAACTCTTTGGTTCTGTTGTCTTATCATGATGGTGCTAATTAGAATGAAGAAATTTACCTTACATATTTCACATAAACTAATATTTGTTTCTGTTGTCTTATCCTGATGGAGCAAAGTAGAACGAACAAACTTACCATACTTGTTTCACATAAACTACTGTTTGGTTATGTTGTCTTACCCTGATGGAGCGAAGTAGAACGATCAAACTTACCTTACTTGTTTCACTACAAAGTCCTGTTTAGTTCTGTCGTCTTATCCTGTTGGAGCGAAGTGGAACAGAAAAACTTACCTTACACATTTCCCACAAACTACGAATCACCGTAGTTCCGGTAAATGATTCTTTCCGTGGAGTGCTTCCTTACATTGGCGTACATAAGGAGTTTACTCTTCTCACTATTTGCTAATGTTTGAGAATGTTGGGATGGAGTTCCCAGAAGGTATCTCAAAGTTCTCTGCTCTAAATGCCATTCAAACAAACTAACGAATGTAGAATTTAAAAGACATACTGCAATTCACTCACCAGGACGTTGTAACCTATACAGACATATGGAAGCAAACAAACTTTGCGTCTTGAGTAATGTTATCATCAGAACTTAGAGGAGAAACTGAGAAATTAAAGGAATTTCACTTATACGATAACTCCTTTAAGCAGTGCAAGGAAATGAGCTCAAAGGAGTTACACTACTTGCCAATCTGGAAATAATCTCACACATTTGTTTTACAAATGTTACACTTTCTGCTGTCTTACCCTGTTGGAGCAAGTTAGAACAAACAAACTTACGTATCTCACACAAACTAGTGTTTGCTTCGGTTGCCTAACTCTGTTGGAGCGAAGTAGATCAAAGAAACTTTCCTTACTTGTTTCACACAAAGTACTGTTTGGTTCTGTTGTCTTAGCCTGTTTCAGTGAAGTGGAACAAACAAACTTACCCTTACACTTTTCACACAAACGATGCATCACTGTAGTTCCAATAAATGACTGTTTCCGGGGAATGCTTCCTGAAATTGGTGTACATTAGTAGTTTACTCTTCTCACTTTTGCATCATGTTTGAGATGTACACTATGCAGACATATGGAAGCAAAGGAACTTTGCTCGTTGCATTATGTTATCATTAGAATTTAGAGGAGGAACAGAGAAGTAAAAGGAATTTAACTGATACGATAAGTCATTTAAGCAGTGCAAGGCAATAAGCCCAAAGGAGTTACACTATTTGCCAATCTGGAAATAATCTCCGGTGTTTCATATGCATTTGTCTGCTTTACGATCACTAATAATTCTAGGAAAGGCCTTAGATAAACTGGTGTATGTTTAAAAGCAACTGCACACTCGTAGGAAACCATGCCATGCCAGTATTCTCAAACATAGCTATTAAAGAGAAACGTGTTTTTTTGAGATGGGAGAATAGAACACTTTCCAGGCAACAGAACAACTATCTCCGAAGTGAATCCAAAGTTGTGATGAAACTATGTTTCCAGGCCTTATTGAGCAGTGTTTCTCACACATTCGTTTTACAAACGTTTCAGTTTCTGTTGTATTACCCTGTAGGAGAGAAGTAGAACAAACAACCTTACTTATTTCACACAAACTACTGTTGTTTCTGTTGCTGTATGCTGTTTGAGCAAAATAGAACAAAAAAACTTCCTGTACTTGTTTCTCACAAACTGCTCTTATGTTTCTGTTGTCTTCCCCTGATGGAGCGAAGTAGAACGAACAAACTTTCCTTACTTGCTTCACATAAACTACTGTTTGGTTCTATTGTCTGATCCTGATGGAGCGAAGTACAATGAAGAAACTTACCTTACTTGTTTCACACATAATACTGTTTGTTTCTGTTGTTTTATCCTGACAGAGCGAAGTAGAACGAAAAAACTTACCTTACTTTTTTCACACAAAGTACTCTTTCGTTCTGTTGTCTTAGCCTGCTGGAGCGAAGTGGAACAAACAACCTTACCTTACACATTTCCCACAAAGTACGAATCACCGTAGTTCCAATAAATGCAACTTTCCTGGAGTGCTTCCTTACATTGGCGTACGTTAGGAGTTTACTCTTCTCACGTTTGGCTAAAGTTTGAGAATGTTGGGATGGTGTTCCCAGAAAGTATCTCAAACTTCCCTGCTCTAACAGCCATTCAAACAAACTAACGAATGTGAAATTTAAAAGACATACTGCAATTCACTCACCAGGACGTTATACCCTATACAGACATATGGAAGCACACAAACTTTGGTATTGAGTAATGTTAACATTAGAATTTACAGGAGAAACTGAGAAATAAAAGGAATTTAACTTATAGGATAACTGCTTTAAGCAGTGCAAGGCAATGAGCTCAAAGGAGTTACACTGAATGCCAATCTGGAAATAATCTCACACATTTGTTTTACAAACGTTTCACTTTCTGTTGTCTTACCCTGTTGGAGAAAGTTAGCACAAACAAACTTATTTTTTCACACAAACTAGTGTTTGTTTCGGATGCCTTATGCTGTTGGAGCGAAATAGAACAAAGAAAATTACCTTACTTTTTTCACACAAACTACTGTTTGGTTCTGTTGTCTTAGCCAGTTTCAGCGAAGTGGAACAAACTCACCTTGCACATTTCACACGAACTGCTGTTTCTCTCTGTTTTCTTCCATTGATGGAGCGACATAGAACGAACAAACTTTGTTACTTGTTTCACATAAACTACTGTTTGGTTCTGTTGTCTTATCCTGTTAGAGCGAAGTAGAACAAACAAACTTACCGTACTAATTTCCCGCAAACTGCTCTTTGTATCTGTTGTCTTCCCCTGATGGAGCAAAGTAGAATGAACAAACTTACCTTACTTGGTTCACATAAACTACTGTTTGGTTCTGTTATCTTATCCTGTTTTAGCGAAGTAGAACAAACATACTTGTGTTACTTATTTCACACATATTACTGTTTGTTTCTGTTCTCTTATCCTGATGGAGTGAAGTAGAATGAACAAACTTACCTTACTTGTTTCACTCAAAGTACTGTTTGGTTCTTTTGTACTTAGCCTGTTGGAGCGAAGTAGAACGAACAAACTTACCTTACATGTTTCACATAAACTACTCTTTGATTCCGTTGTCTTACCCTGTTGGAGCGAAGTAGAACAATGAAGTTTATGTTACTTATTTCACACAAATTACTGTTTGGTTCTGTCGTCTTAGCCTGTTGGAGCGACGTGCAACAAACAAACTTACCTTACACATTTCCCACAAACTACGAATCACCGTAGTTCCATTAAGTGACTCTTTCCGTGGAGTGCTTCCTTACATTGGTGTATGTTAGGCGTTTACTCTTCTCACTTTTTGCTAAAGTTTGAGAATGTTGGGATGGAGTACGCAGAACATATCTCCAAGTTCTCTGCTCTAAATGCCATTCAAACAACTTACGAATGTAGACTTTAAAAGTGATACTGCAATTCACTCACCAGGACGTTGTACCCTATACAAACATATGGAAGCAAACAAACTTTGCGTGTTGAGTAATGTTATCATTAGTATTTAGAGGAGAAACTGAGAAGTAAAAGGAGTTTAACTTATATGATACTGCTTTAAGCAGTGCAAGGCAATGAGCTCAAAGGAGTTACACTGCTTGCCAATCTGGAAATAATCTCACACATTTGTTTTACAAACGTTTCACTTTCTGTTGTCTTACCCTGTTGGAGCAAGTTGCAACAAACAAACTTACTTATTTCACACAAACTAGTGTTTGTTTCGGATGCCTTACGCTGTTGGAGCGAAATAGAACAAAGAAACTTACCTTACTTGTTTCACACAAACTGCTGTTTGATTCTGTTGTCTTACCCTGTTGGAGCGAAGTGGAGCAAACAAACTTACCTTACACATTTTACACAAACTACGCATCACCGTAGTTCCAATAAATGACTCTTTCCATGGAATGCTTCCTGAAATTGGTGTACATTACTAGTTCACTCTTCTCACTTTTGGATACCTTGAGACGTGCCCTATGAAGACATATGGAAGCAAAGAAACTTTGCTCTTTGCATTATGCTGTCATTAGAATTAAGAGGAGAAACTGGAAGTAAGAGGAATTTAACAAACAAATTTATCTTACTCATTTCACACAAACTCCTGTTTCTTTCTGTTTTCTTCCCTTTAATGGAGCGAAGTAGAATGAAGAAACTTACCTTACTTGTTTCACACAAACTACTGTTTGGTTCTGTTGTCTTACCCTGTTAGAGCAAAGTGGAACAAACAAACTTACCTTACACGATTTCACACAAACTATGCATCACCGTCCTTCTAATAAATGACACTTTCCGTGGAATGCTTCCTGAAATTGGTGTACATTAGTAGTTTACTCTTCTCACTTTTGGATAGTTTGATACGTACCCTATGCAGACATATAGAAGCAAAGAAACTTTCTTCATTTCATTGTGTTATCATTAGAAATTAGAGGAGAAACTAAGAAATAAAAGGAATTTAACTGATACGATAAGTCTTTTAAGCAGTGAAAGGCAATGAGCCCAAAGGAGTTACACTATTTGCCAGTCTGGAAATAATCTCCTGTGTTTCATACGCATTTGTCTGCTTTACGATCACTAAAAATTCTAGGAAAGGCCTTAGATACACTGGTGTAGGTTAAAAAGAAACTACACACTCGTACGACACAATGCCAAGCCAGTATTCTCAAACGTAGATATTAAAGAGAAACGTGTTTGTTTGAGATGGGAGAATAGAACGCTTTCCAGGCAACAAAACAAGTATCTGCGAAGTGAATCCAAAGTTATGATGAAACTATGTTCCCAGGCATTATTCAGCGGTGTTTCTCACACATTCGTTTTACAAACGTTTCAGATTCTGTTGTATTATCCTGTAGGAGAGAAGTAGAACAAACAACCTTACATATTTCACACATACTACTCTCTGTTTCTCTTGCCGTACGCTGTTTGAGCGAAGTTGAACAAACAAACTTCCCGTACTTATTTCACACAAACTGCTCTATGCTTCTGTTGTCTTCCCCTGAAGGAGCGAAGTAGAACGAACAAACTTACCTTACTTGTTTCACATAAACTACTGTTTGGTTCTGTTGTCTTATCCTGATGGAGTGAAGTAGAATGAAGAAACGTGCCTTACTTGTTTCACAGAAACAACTGTTTGTTTCTCTTGCCATATGCTGTTTGAGCGAAGTAGAACAAACAAAACTTCCATACTTATATCACACAAACTGCTCTTTGTATCTGTTGTCTTCCCCTGTTGGAGCGAAGTAGAACAAACAAACTTATATTTCTTATTTCACACAAATTACTGTTTGTTTCTGTTGTCTTATCCTGATGGAGTGAAGTAGAACGAACAAACTTAGCTCACTTGATTCACACAAACTACTGTTTGGTTCTGTAGTATTATCCTGATGGAGCGAAGTAGAACGAACAAACTTACCTTACTTGTTTCACATAAACTTCTGTTTGGTACTGTTGTCTTATCTTGATGGAATTAAGTAGAATGAAGAAACTTACCTTAAATGTTTCACGCAAACTACTGTTTGTTTCTGTTGCCATAAGCTGTTTGAGCAAAGTAGAACAAACAAACTTACCGTGCTTATATCACAAAAACTGGTCTTTCTTTCTGCTGTCTTCCCCTGATGGAGCGAAGTAGAACGAACAAACTTACCTTACTTGTTTCACATAAACTACTCTTTGTTTCTGTTGTCTTATCCTGATGGAGCAAAGTAGAATGAACAAACTTGCCTTACTTGTTTCACACAAAGTACTGTTTGGTTCTGTTGTCTTAGCCTGTTGGAGCAAAGTAGAACGAACAAACTAACCTTACTTGTTTCACATAAACTGCTGTTTGGTTCTGTTGTCTTACCCTGTTGGAGCGAAGTAGAACAAACAAACTTATGTTACTTATTTCACACAAAATACTGTTTGTTACTGTTGTCTTATCCTGATGAAGTGAAGTAGAACGAACAAACTTACCTTACTTGTTTCACATAAACTACTGTTTGTTTCTGTTGTCTTATCCTGATGGAGCAAAGTGGAATGAACAAACTTACCTTACTTGTTTCACACAAAGTACTGTTTGGTTGTGTTGTCCTTAGCCTGTTGCAGCGAAGTAGAACGAACAACCTAACCTTATTTGTTTCACACAAAGTACTGTTTGGTTGTGTTGTCTTAGCCTGTTGGAGCGATGTGGAACAAACAAACTTACCTTACATATTTTGCACAAACTGTGAATCACCGTAGTTCCATTAAATGTCTCCTTCCGTGGAGTGCTTCCTTACAATAGCGTACATTAGGCGTTCACTCTTCTAACTTTTTGCTAAAGTTTGAGAATGTTGGGATGGAGTTCCCAGAAAGTATCTCAAAGTTCTGTGCTCTAAATACCATTCAAACAAACTAACGAATGTAGAATTTAAAAGACATACTGCAATTCACTCACCAGGACGTTGTACCCTATACAGACATGTGAAAGGCAACAAACTTTTCGTGTTGAGTAATGTTATCATTGGAATTTAGAGGAGAAACTGAGAATTAAAAGGAATTTAACTTATACGATAACTGCTTTAAGCAGGGAAAGGCAATGTGCTCAAAGGAGTTACACTGCTTGCCAATCTGGAAATAATCTCACACGTTTGTTTTACAAACGTTTCACTTTCTGTTGTCTCACCCTGTGGAAGCGAAGTGTAACAAACAACCTTACCCTACACATTTCACACAAACTACGCATCTCCGTAGTTCCAATAAATGACTCTTTCCCTGGAATGCTTCCTGAAATTGGTGTACATTAGTAGTTCACTGTTCTCACTTTTGGACAGTTTGAGACGTACCCTATGCAGACATATGGAAGCAAAGAAACTTTGCTCGTTTCATTATGTAGTCATTAGAATTAAGAGGAGAAACTGAAACTAAGAGGAATTTAACTGATATGACAAGTGGTTTATGTTGTGCATAGCAATGAGCCCAAAGGTGTTACACTATTTGCCAATCTGGAAATAATCTCCTGCGTTTCATACACATTTGTCTGCATTACGATCACTAATAATTGTAGGAAAGGCCTTAGATACATTGGCGTAGGTTAAAAAGAAACTACACACTCTTAGGAAACCATGCCATTCCAGTATTCTGAAACGTAGATATTAAAGAGAAACGTGTTTGTTTGAGATGGGAGAATAGAACGCTTTCCAGGCAACAAAACAAGTATCTGCGAAGTGAATCCAAAGTTATGATGAAACTATGTTTCCAGGCATTATTGAGTGGTGTTTCTCACGCATTCATTTTACAAACATTTCAGATTCTGTTGTATTATCCTGTAGGAGAGAAGTAGAACAAACAACCTTACATATTTCACACATACTACTCTTTGTTTCTGTTGCTGTACGCTGTTTGAGCGAATTTGAAAAAACAAACTTCCCGTACTTATTTCCCACAAACTGCTCTATGTTTCCATTTTCTTCCCCTGATGGAGCGAAGTAGAACGAACAAACTTACCTTACTTGTTTCACATAAATTACTGTTTGGTTCTGTTGTCTTATCCTGATGGAGCGAAGTAGAATGAAGAAACTTGCTTACTTGTTTCACACAAACTACTGTCTGTTTCTGTTGCCGCATTCTGTTGAGCGAAGTAGAACAAACAAACCTTCCGACCTATATCACACAAACTGCTCTTTCTTTCTGTTGTCTTCCCTTGTTGGAGCGAAGTGGAACAAACAAACTTATGTTACTTATTTCACACAAATTACTGTTTGTTTCTGTTGTCTTATCCTGATGGAGCAAAGTGGAATGAACAAACTTACCTTACTTGTTTCACACAAAGTACTGTTTGGTTCTGTTGTCCTTAGCCTGTTGGAGCGAAGTAGAATGAACAAACTAACCTTACTTGTTTCACATAAACTACTGTTTGGTTCTGTTGTCTTACACTGTTGGAGCGAAGTAGAACAAACAAACTTATGTTACTTATTTCACGCAAATTACTCTTTGTTTCTGTTGTCTTATCCTGATGGAGAGAGGTTCAACGAACAAGCTTACCTTACTTGTTTCACGTAAACTACTGTTTGTTTCTGTTGTCTTATCCTCATGGAGCGAAGTAGAACGAACAAACTTACCTTACTTGTTTCACAAAAACTACTGTTTGGTTTTGTTGTCTTAGCCTGTTGGAGCGAAGTAGAACAAACAAACTTATGTTACTTATTTCACACAAATTACTCTTTCTTTCTGTTGTCTTATCCTGACGGAGCACAGTAGAACGAAAAAACTTACCTGACTTGTTTCACACAAAGAACGGTTTGGTTCTGTTCTCTTAGCCTGTTGGAGTGAAGTGGAACAAGCAAACTTACCTTACACATTTCCCTCAAAGTAGGAATCTCCGTAGTTCCAGTAAATGAATCTGCTGGGGATTGCTTCCTTACATTGGCGTACGTTAGGCGTTCAGTCTTCTCACTTTTCTATAAAATTTGAGAATGTTTGGATGGAGTTCCCAGAAAGTATCTCAAAATTTTCTGCTCTAAATGCCATTCAAACAAACTAATGAATGTAGAACTTAAAAGACATATTGCAATTCACTCACGAGGACGTTGTACCCTATACAGACATAGGGAAGGAAACAAACTTTGCGTGTTGAGTAATGTTATCATTAGAATTTAGAGGAGAAAATGAGAACTAAAAGGAATTTACCTTATACGATAACTGCTTTAAGCAGTGCAACGCAATGGGCTCAAAGGAGTTACACTGCTTGCCAATCTGGAAATAATCTCACACATTTCTTTTACAAACGTTTCACTTTCTGTTGTCTTACGCTGTTGGAGCAAGTTAGAACAAACAAACTTACTTATTTCACACAAAGTAGTGTTTGTTTCGGTTGCCTTACCCTGTTGGAGCAAAGTAGAATAAAGAAACTCACCTTACTTGTTTCACACAAACTACTGTTTGGTTGTGTTGTCTTAGCCTGTTTTAGTGAAGTGGAACAACCAAATTTACCTAACACATTTCACACGAACTACTGTTTCTTTCTGTTTTCCTAACATTGATGTATCGAAGTAGAATGAAGAACCTTACCATACTTGTTTCATACAAACTACTGTTTGGGTCTGTTTTCGTACCCTGATGGAGCGAAGTGGAACAAACACACTTACCTTACACATTTGACACACACTGCTCTTTGTTTGTGTTGTCTTCCCCTGATGTAGCGAAGTAGAAGGAACAAACTTACCTTACTTGTTTCACATAAACTGCTGTTTGGTTCTGTTGTCTTTCTCTGTTGGAAAGAAGTAGAACAAACAAACTTATGTTACTTTTTTCACACAAATTAATTTTTGTTTCTAATGTCTTATCCTGATGGAGCAAACTAGAATCAACAAACTTACCTCACTTGCTTCACATAAACTAGTGTTTGGTTCTGTTGTCTTATCCTGATGGGGCGAAGTAGAAACTTACCTTACTTGTTTCACACAAACTACTGTTTATTTCTGTTTTCATATGCTGTTTGAGAGAAGTAGAACGAATAAACTTACCTCACATAAACTACTGTTTCGTTCTGTTGTCTTATCCTGAGGAGCGAAGTAGAATGAACAAACTTACCTCACTTGATTCACACAAAGTACTGTTTGGTTCTGTTGTCTTATCCTGATGGAGCAAAGTAGAACGAACAAAGTTACCTTACTTGTTTAACATATACTTCTGTTTGGTTCTGTTGTCTAATCCTGATTGAGCGAAGTAGAATGAAGAACCTTACCTTACTTGTTTCACATAACCTACTGTTTGTTTCTGTTGCCATATTCTGTTTGAGCAAAGTAGAACAAACAAACTTCCTGTACTTATGTCACACGAACTGCTCTTTTTTTCTGTTGTCTTCCCCTGATGGAGCGAAGTAGAATGAACAAACTAACCTTTCTTGTTTCACATAAACTGCTGTTTGCTTCTGTTGTCTTACTCTGTTGGAGCGAAGTAGACAAAACAAACTTATGTCACTTATTTCACACAAATTGGTGTTTGTTTCAGTTGCCATTCCCTGTTGGAGTGAAGTAGAACAAAGAAACTTACCTTACTTGTTTCACACAAACTACTGTTTGGTTCTGTTTTCTTTGCCTGTTTCATCCTGAGTGGAACAAACAAATTTGCCTTACACATTTCACACAAACTACTGTTTCTTTCTGTTTTCTCCCCTTGATAGAGCGAAGTGGAATGAAGAAACTTACATTACTTGTTTCACACAAACTACTGTTTGGTTCTGTTGTCTTACCCTGTTGGAGCGAAGTAGAACAAACAAACTTATGTTACTTATTTCACACAAATTACTGTTCGTTTCTGATGTCTTATCCTGATGGAGCGAAGTAGAACGAACGCACTTACCTCACTTGATTCACACAAAGTACTCTTTTGTTGTGTTGTCTTATCCTAATGGAGCGATGTAGAATGAGCAAACGTACCTTTCTTGTTTCACATAAACTTCTGTTTGGTTCTGTTGTCCTTAGCCTGTTGGAGCGAAGTAGAACGAACAAACTAACCTTACTTGTTTAACATAAACTACTGTTTCATTCTGTTGTCCTACCCTGTTGGTGCGAAGTAGAACAAACAAACTTATGTTACTTATTTTTACTGTTTGGTTCTGTTGTCTTATCCTGATGGAGCAAGTAGAACGAAAAAACATACCTTACTTGTTTCAACAAAGTATTGTTTGGTTTTGTTGTCTTAGCCTGTTGGAGCGATGTAGAACAAACAAATTTATGTTACTTATTTCACACAAATTACTGTTTGTTTCTTTTCTCTTATCCTGACGGAGCGAAGTAGAAGAAAAAACTTACCTTTCTTATTTCACACAAAGTACTGTTTCTTTCTGCTGTCTTAGACTGTTAAAGCGAAGTGGAACAAACAAACTTACTTTACACATTTCCCACAAACTACGAATCACCATAGTTCCAGTAAGTGACACTTTCCGTGGAGTGCTTCCTTACATTGGCGTACATTAGGAGTTTACTCTTGTCACTTTTGGCTAGAGTTTGAGAATGTTTGGATGGTGTTCCCAGAAAGTATCTCAAAGTTCTCTGCTCTAAATGCCATTCAAACAAACTAACGAATGTAGAATTTAAAAGACATACTGCAATTCATTCACCAGGACATGTACCCTATACAGACATATGGAAGCAAACAAACTTTGCATGTTTAGTAATGTTATCATTAGAATTTAGAGGAGAAACTGAGAAGTAAAAGGAATTTAACTTATACGATAACTGCTTTAAGCAGTGCAAGGCAATGAGCTCAAAGGAGTTACACTGCTATCCAATCTGGAAAAAATCTCAAACATTTGTTTTACCAACGTTTCACTTTCTGTTGTCTTACCCTGTTGGAGCAAGTTAGAACAAAAAAACTTACTTATTTCACACAAACTAGTGTTTCTTTAGGATGCCTTACGCTGTTGGATTGAAATAGACCAAATAAATATACCTTACTTGTTTCACACAAACTAGTGTTTGGTTCTGTTGTCTTAGCCTGCTTTTGCGAAGTGTAAGAAACTTACCTTGCACATTTCACACAAACTGCTGTTTCTTTCTGTTTTCTTCCCCTTGATGTAGCAAAGTAGAAGGAAGAAACTTACCTTACTTGTTTCTCACGAACTACTGTTGTTTTCTGTTGCCGTATTCTGTTTGAGCACAGTAGAACAAACAAACTTACCGTACTAATTTCCCACGAACTGCTCTTTGTATCTGTTGTCTTCCCCTGATGGGGCGAAGTAGAACAAACAAACTTATGTTACTTATTTCACACAAATTACTATTTGTTTCTGTTGTCTTATCCTGATGGAGCGAAGTAGGACGAACAAACTGACCTTACTTGTTTCACATAAACTACTGTTTGTTTCTGTTGTCTTATCCTGATGCAGCAAAGTAGAATGAACAAACTTACCTTACTTCTTTCACATAAACTACTGTATCGTTCTGTTTTCTTATCCTGATGGAGCGAATTAGAACGAACAAACTTACCTTACTTGTTTCACACAAAGTACTGTTCGGTTCTATTGTCTTAGCCTGTTGGAGCGAAGTTAAACAAATAAATTTACCTTACACTTTTCACACAAACTACTGTTTCTTTCTGTTTTCTTCCCCTTGATGGAGCGAAGTAGAATGAAGAAACTTACCTTACTTGTTTCACACAAACTACTGTTTGGTTCTGTGTTCTTACCCTGTTGGAGCGAAGTGGAACAAACAAACTTACCTTACACATTATACACAAACTACACATCACCATAGTTCCAATGAATGACTCTTTCCGTGGAATGGTTCCTGACATTGGTGTACATCAGTAGTTTACTCTTCTCACTTTTGGATAAAGTTTGAGACGTACCCTATGCAGACATATGGAAGCAAAGAAACTTTGCTCGTTGCATATGTTATCAATAGAATTTAGAGGAGAAAATGAGAAGGAAATGGAATTTAACTGATACGATAAGTCGTTTAAGCAGTGCAAGGCAATGAGCCCAAAGGAGTTACACTATTTGCCAATCTGGAAATAATCTCCTGATTTTCATACGCATTTGTATGCTTTACAATCACTAATAATTCTAGGAAAGGCCTTAGATACACTGGCGTAGGTTAAAAAGAAACTACACACTCTTAGGAAACCATGCCATGCCATTATTCTCAAACGTAGATATTAAAGAGAAATGTGTTTGAGATGGGAGATTAGAACGCATTCCAGGCATCAAAACAACTATCTCCAAAGTGAATCCAAAGTTATGATGAAACTATGTTTCCAAGCCTTCTTGAGCAGTGTTTCTCACACACTCATTTTACAAACGTTTCTGTTTCTGTTGTGTTACCCTGTTGGAGAGAAGTAGAACAAACACCCTTACTTATTTCACACAGACTACTCTTTGTTTCTGTTGCCGTATGCTGTATGAGCAAAGTAGAACAAACAAACTTCCCGTACTTATTTCACACAAACTGCTGTATGTTTCTGTTGTCCTCCCCTGATGGAGAGAAGTAAAACGAACAATCCTACCCTACTTGTTTCACATAAACTACTGTTTGGTTCTGTTGTCTTATCCTGGTGGAGCGAATTATAATGAAAAAAACTTACCTTAATTGTTTCAAAAAAACTACTGTTTGTTTCTGTTTGCATATGCTGTTTGAGCGAAGTAGAACAAACAAACTAACCGTACTTATATCACACAAACTGCTCTTTGTTTGTGTTGTCCTTAGCCTGTTGGAGCGTACTTATTTCACACAAATAACTGTTTGGTTCTGTTGTCTTATCCTGATGGAGTGAGTAGAAAGAAAAACTTACCTTACTTGTTTCAACAAAGTACTCTTTGGTTCTGTTGTCTTAGCCTGTTGGAGAGAAGCAGAACAAACAAACTTATGTTACTTATTACACACATATTTCTTATTACTTATTATTACTATTTCACACACACTGTTTGTTTCTGTTGTCTTATCCTGACGGAGTGAGTTGAACAAAAAAACTTACCTTAATTGTTTGACACAAAGTACTGTTTGGTTCTGATGTCTTAGCCTGTTGGAGCGAAGTGGAACAAACAGACTTACCTTACACATTTCCCACAAACTATGAATCACAGTAGTTCCATTAAATGACTCTTTCCGTGGAGTGCTTCCTTACATTGGTGTACATTAGGCGTTTACTCTTCGCACTTTTTGCTAAAGTTTGAGAATGTTGGGATAGAGCTCCCAGAAAGTATCTCAAATTTCTCTTCTCTAAATGCCATTCAAACAAACTAACGAATGTAGAATTTAAAAGACATACTGCAATTCACTCACCAGGGCATTGTACCCTATACAGACATATGGAAGCAAACCAACTTTGCGAGTTGAGTAATGTTATCATTAGAATTTAGAGGGGAAACTGAGATATAAAAGGAATTTAACTTATACGATAACTGCTTCAAGCTGTGCAAGGCAATGAGCTCAAAGGAGTTACAGTGCTTGCCAATCTGGAAATAATCTCTCACATTTGTTTACAAATGTTTCACTTTCTGTTGTCTTACCCTGTCGGAGCAAGTTAGAACCAACAAATTTACGGATTTCACAGAAACTAGTGTTTGTTTCCGTTGCCTTAACCTGTTGGAGTCAAATAGAAGAAAGAAACTTCCCTTTCTTGTTTCAAACAAACTACTGTTTGGTTCTGTTGTCTTAGCCTGTTTTAGTGAAGTGGAACAAACAAATTTACCTTAAACATTTGACACAAACTACGGTTTCTTTCTGTTTTCTTCCCCTTGATGGAGCGAAGTGGAATGAAGAAACTTACCTTACTTGTTTCACACAAACTACTGTTTGGTTCTGTTGTCTTACCCTGTTGGAGCGAAGTGGAACAAACAAAATTACCTTACACATTTCACACCAAATACGCATCACCGTAGTTCTAATAAATGACTCTTTCCCTGGAATGCTTCCTGAAATTGTTGTACATTAGTAGTTCATTCTTCTCACTTTTGGATAGTTTGAGACGTCCTATGCAGACATATGGAAGCAAAGAAATTTTTCTCCTTGCATTATGTTATCATTAGAATTTAGAGGAAAAACTGAGAAGTAAAAGGAATTCAACTGATACGATAAGTCGTTTAAGCAGTGCAGGGCAATGAGCCCAAAGGAGTTACACTATTTGACAATCTGGAAATAATCTCCTGTGTTTCATAAGCATTTGTCTACTTTAGCATCACTAATAATTCTAGGAAAGGCCTCAGATACACTGGCTTAGGTTAAAAAGAAACTGCACACTCGTAGGAAACCATGCCGTGCCAGTATTCTCAATCATAGATATTACAGAGAAACGTGTTTGTTTGAGATGGGAGAATACAACGCTTTCCAGGCAACAAAACAACTATCTCCGAGGTGAATCAAAAGTCATGATGAAACTATGTTTACAAGCATTATTGAGTGGTGTTTCTTACACCTTCGTTTGACAAACGTTTCAGTTTCTGTTGTATTACCCTGTTGGAGAGAAGTAGAACCAACAATCTTACGTATTCACACAAAGTACTTTTCGTTTCTCTTGCAGTATGCTGTTTCAGTGAAGTAGAACAAACAAACTTCCGGTACATATTTCAAGCAAACTGCTCTATGTTTCTGTTGTCTTCCCCTGATGGAGCGAAGTAGAATGAAGAAACTTACCTTACTTGTTCCACACAAACTACTGTTTGTTTCTGTTGCTGTATGCTGTTTGAGCGAAGTAGGACAAACAAACTTCCTGCACTTATTTCACACAAACTGCTGTATGTTTCTGTTGTCTTCCCCTGATGGAGCGAAGTAGAATGAACAAACTTACCTTACTTGTTTCACATAAACTACTGTTTGGTTCTGTTGTCTTATACTGATGGAGCGAAATAGAATGAAGAAACTTAGCTTACTTGTTTCACACAAACTACTCTTTGTTTCTGTTGCTGTATGCTCTTTGTGCAAAGTAGAACTAACCAACTAACCTTACTTGTTTCACATAAACTACTATTTGGTTCTGTTGTCTTACACTGTTGGAGCGAAGTAGAACAAACAAACTTATGTTACTTACGTCACCCAAATTACTGTTTGTTTCTGTTGTCTTATCCTGATGGAGCGAGAAGAACGAGAAAACTTACCTTACTTGTTTCAACAAAGTACTGGTTGGTTCTGTTGTCTTAGCCTGTTGGAGCGAAGTAGAACAAAAAAACTTATGTTACTTCTTTCACACAAATTACTGTTTGTTTCTGTTGTCTTATCCTGACCGAGCGAAGTAGAACGAAAAAACTTACCTTACTTGTTTCACACAAACTAGTGTTTGGTTCTGTTGTCTTAGCCTGTTGGAGTGATTCGAACAAACAAACTTACCTTACACATTTCCCACTAACTATGAATCACTGTAGTTCCAGTAAGTGACTCTTTCCGTGGAGTGCTTCCTTACATTGGCGTATGTTAGGCGTTTACTCTTCTCACATTTTGCTGAAGTTTGAGAATGTTGGGATGGAGATCCCAGAAACTATCTCCAAGTTCTCTGCTCTAAATGCCATTCACACAAACTAATGCATGTAGAATTTAAAAGACATACTGCAATTCACTCACCAGGACGTTGTACCCTTTACAGACATATGGAAGCAAACAAACTTTGCGTGTTGAGTAATGTTATCATTAGAATTCTAGGAGAAACTGACAATTAAAAGGAATTTAACTTATACGATAACTGCTTTGAGCAGTGCAAGGCAATGAGCTCAAAGGAGTTACACTGCTTGCCAATCTGGAAATAATCTCACACATTTGTGTTAAAAACGTTTCACTTTCTGTTGTCTTACCCTGCTGGAGCAAGTTAGAACAAAAAAACTTACTTATTTCACACAAACTAGTGTTTGTTTCGGGTGCCTTATGCTGTTGGAGCGAAATAGAACAAAGAAATTTACCTTACTTGTTTCACACAAACTACTGTTTTGTTCTGTTGTCTTAGCCTGTTTTACCGAAGTGGAACAAACTTACCTTGCACATTTCACGCAAACTGCTGTTTCTCCCTGTTTTCTTCCCCTTGATGGAGCGTCGTACAAAGAAGAAACTTACCTTAGTTGTTTCACACTAAGTACTGTTTGTTTCTGTTGCTATATTCTGTTTGAGCAGAGTAGAACAAACAATCTTACCGTTCTAATTTCCCACAAACTTCTCTTTGTATCTGTTGTCTTCCCCTGATGGAGCGACATAGAACGAACAAATTTACCTTACTTGTTTCACATAAACTACTGTTTTGTTCTGTTGTCTTACCCTGTTTTAGCAAAGAAGAACAAACAAACTTATGTTACTTATTTCACGCAAATTACTATTTGTTTCTGTTGTCTTGTCCTGATGGAGCGAAGTAGAATATACAAACTTACCTTACTTGCTTCACACAAAGTACTGTTTGGTTCTGTTGTCCTTAGCCTGTTGGAGCGAAGTAGAACGAACAAACTAACCTTACTTGTTTCACATAAACTACTGTTTGGTTCTGTTGTCTTATCCTGATGGAGCAAAGTAGAACAAACAAACTTACCTCACTTGTTTCACATAAACTACTGTTTGTTTCTGTTGTCTTATCCTGATGGAGCAAAGTAGAACGAACAAACTTACCTTACTTGTTTCACATAAACTACTGTTTGGTTCTGTTGTCTTATCCTGATGGAGCAAAGTAGAACGAACAAACTTACCTTACTTTTTTCACACAAAGTACTGTTTGGTTCTGATGTCTTAGCCTGTTGGAGCGAAGTGGAACAAACAGACTTACCTTACACATTTCCCACAAACTACGAATCACAGTAGTTACATTAAATGACTCTTTCCATGGAGTGCTTCCTTACATTGGTGTACAGTAGGCGTTTACACTTCGCACTTTTTGCTAAAGTTTGAGAATGTTGGAATAGAGCTCCCAGAAAGTATCTCAAATTTCTCTTCTCTAAATGCCATTCAAACAACCAACGAATGTACAATTTAAAAGACATACTGCAATTCACTCACCAGGGTATTGTACCCTATACGGACATATGGAAGCAAACCAACTTTGCGAGTTGAGTAATGTTATCATTAGAATTTAGAGGGGAAACTGAGATATAAAAGGAATTTAACTTATATGATAACTGCTTCAAGCTGTGCAAGGCAATGAGCTCAAAGGAGTTACAGTGCTTGCCAATCTGGAAATAATCTCTCACATTTGTTTACAAATGTTTCACTTTCTGTTGTCTTACCCTGTCGGAGCAAGTTAGAACCAACAAATTTACGGATTTCACAGAATCTAGTGTTTGTTTCCGTTGCCTTAACCTGTTGGAGTCAAATAGAACAAAGAAACTTCCCTTTCTTGTTTCAAACAAACTACTGTTTGGTTCTGTTGTCTTAGCCTATTTTAGTGAAGTGGAACGAACAAATTTACCTTAAACATTTGACACAAACGACGGTTGCTTTCTGTTTTCTTCCCCTTGATGGAGCGAAGTGGAATGAAGAAACTTACCTTACTTGTTTCACACAAACTACTGTTTGATTCTGTTGTCTTACCCTGTTGGAGCGAAGTGGAACAAACAAACTTACCTTACACATTTCACACCAAATACGCATCACCGTAGTTCTAATAAATGACTCTTTCCCTGGAATGCTTCCTGAAATTGTTGTACATTAGTAGTTCATTCTTCTCAATTAGGGATAGTTGCAGATGTACCCTATGCAGACATATGGAAGCAAAGGAATTTTGCTCGTTGCATGCTGTTATCATTAGAATTTAGAGGAGAAACTGAGAAGTAAAAGGAATTTAACTGATACGATAAGTCGCTTAAGCAGTGCAGGGCAATGAGCCCAAAGGAGTTACACTATTTGCCAATCTGGAAATAATCTCCTGTGTTTCATACGCATTTGTCTGCTTTATGCTCACTAATAATTCTAGGAAATGCCTTAGATACACTGGCTTAGGTTAAAAAGAAACTATACACTCGTAGGAAACCATGCCATGCCAGTATTCTCAATCGTAGATATTACGGTGAAACATGTTTGTTTGAGATGGGAGAATAGAACCCTTTCCAGGCAACAGAACAACTATCTCCGAAGTGAATCCAAAGATATGATGAACTATGTTTCCAAGCATTATTGAGTGGTGTTTCTCACACATTCGTTTTACAAACATTTCAGTTTCTGTTGTATCACCCTGTTGGAGAGAAGTAGAAAAAACACCTTGAATTATTCACACAAACTACTGTTTGTTTCTGTTGCAGTATGCTGTTTGAGCGAAGAAGAACAAACAAACTTCCTGTACTTATTTCATACACACTGCTCTATGTTTCTGTTGTCTTCCCTGGATGGAGCGAAGTAGAATGAAGAAACTTACCTTACTTGTTCCACACAAACTGTTGTTTGTGTCTGTTGCCGTATGCTGTTTGAGCGAACTAGAACAAACTTACCGTACTTATATCACACAAACTGCTCTTTGTTTCTGCTGTCCTTAGCCTTTTGCAGCGAAGTAGAACTAACAAACTAACCTTACTTGTTTCACATAAACTACTATTTGGTTCTGTTTCTTAGCCTGTTGGAGCGAAGTGGAACCAACAAATTTACCTTACACTTTTCCCACAAAGTACGAATCACCGTAGTTCCAGTAAATGATTCTTTCCGTGGAGTGCTTCCTTACATTGACGAACGTTAGGCGTTTACTCTTCTCACTTTGTGCCAAACTTTGAGAATGTTGGGATGAAGGTCCCAGAAAGTATCTCAAAGTTCTCTGCTCTTAATGCCATTCAAACAAACAAACGAATGTGGAATTTAAAAGACATACTGCAATTCACTCACCAGGACGTTGTACCCTATACAGACATATGGAAGCAAACAAACTTTGCGTGTTGAGTAATGTTATCATTAAAATTTAGAGAAGAAACTGATAAGTAAAAGGAATTTAAGTTATACGAGAACTGCTTTAAGCAGTGCAAGGCAATGAGCTCAAAGGATTTCCACTGCTTGCCAATTTGGAAATAATCTCACACATTTGTTTTACAAGCGTTTAACCTTCTATTGTCTTACCCTGTTGGAGCAAGTTAGAACAAAAAAACTTACCTATTTCACACAAACTAGTGTATGTTTTGGATGCCTTACGCTGTTGGGGCGAAATAGAACAAAGAAAATTAAATTACTTGTTCCACACAATCTACTGTTTGGTTCTGTTGTCTTAGCCTGTTTTAGCGAGTGGAACAAACTTACCTTGCACATTTCACGCAAACTGCTGTTTCTCTCTGTTTTCTTCCCCTTGATGGAGCGAAGTAGAATGAAGAAACTTACCTTACTTGTTTCACACGAACTATTCTTTGTTTCTGTTGCCCTATTCTGTTTGAGCAGAGTAGAACAAACAAACTTACCATACTAATTTCCCACAAACTGTTCTTTGTATCTGTTGTCTTCTCCTGATGGACAGAAGTAGAATGAACAAACTTACCTTACTTGTTTCACACAAAGTACTGTTTGGTTCTGTTCTCTTAGCCTGTCGAGCATAGTGGACCAAACAAACTTACCTTACACATTTCCCACAAACTACGAATCACCGTAGTTCCATTAAATGACTCTTTACGGGGAGTGCTTCCTTACATTGGCGTACGTTAGGAGTTTACTCTTCTCACATTTTGCTAAAGTTTGAGGATGTTGGGAGGCAGTTTTCAGAAAGTATCTCAAAGTTCTCTGCTCTAAATTCCTTTCAAACAAACTAACGAATGTAGAATTTAAAAGACATACTGCAATTCACTCACCAGGACGTTGTACCCTATACAGACATATGGAAGCAAACAAACCTTGCGTGTTGAGTAATGTTATCATTAGAATTTAGAGGAGAAACTGAGAAGCAAAAGGAATTTAACTTATACGATAACTGCTTTAAGCAGTGCAAGGCAATATGCTCAAAGGAGTTACAGTGCTTGCCAATCTGGAAATAATCTCACACATTTGTTTTACAAAGGTTTCTCTTTCTGTTGTCTTACCGTGTTGGAGCAAGTTCCAACAAAAAAACTTACTTATTTCACACAAACTAATGTTTCTTTCAGATGCCTTACACTGTTGGAACAAAATAAACAAAGAAACTTACCTTACTTGTTTCACACAAACTACTGTTTGGTTCTGTTGTCTTAGCCTGTTTTAGCGAAGTGGAACAAACTTACCTTGCACATTTCACGCAAACTGCTGTTTCTCTCTGTTTTCTTCTCCTTGATAGAGCGAAGTAGAATGAAGAAAATTACATTACTTGTTTCACGCGAACTACTGTTTGTTTCTGTTGCCCTATTTGTTTGAGCAGAGTAGAACAAACAAACTTACCGTTCTAATTTCCCACAAACTGCTCTTTGTATCTGTTGTCTTCCCCTCATGGAGCAACGCAGAACGAACAAACTCACCTTACTTGTATCACATAAACAACAGTTTTGTTCTGTTGTCTTACCCTGTTTTAGCGAAGAAGAACAAACAAACTTATGTTACTTATTTCACACAAATTACTGTTTGTTTCAGTTGTCTTATCCTGGTGGAGCGAAGTAGAATATACAAACTTACCTTACTTGTTTCACACAAAGTACTGTTCGGTTCTGTTGTCCTAAGCCTGTTTGAGCGAAGTAGGACTAGCAAACTACGCTTACTTGTTTCACATAAACTACTGTTTAGTTCTGTTGTCTTAGCCTGTTGGAGCGAAGTAGAACAAACAAATTTGTTACGTATTTCACACAAATTACTGTTTTTTTCTGTTGTCTTATCCTGATGGAGCGAATTAGAATGAACAAACTTACCTCACTTGTTTCACATAAACTACTGTTTGTTTATGTTGTCTTATCCTGATGGAGCAAAGTAGAACGAACAAACTTACCTTACTTGTTTCACATAAACTACTGTTTGCTTCTGTTGTCTTAGCCTGTTGGAGCGAAGTGGAACAAACTTACCTTACATATTTCCCACAAACTATGAATCACCGTAGTTACATTAAATGACTCTTTCCGGGGAGTGCTTCCTTACATTGGCGTACGTTAGGCGTTTAGTCTTCTCACTTTTTGCAACAGTTTGAGAATGTTTGGATGGAGTTCCCAGAAAGTTTCTCAACGTTCTCTGCTCTAAATGCCATTCAAAAAAACTAACGAAAGTAGAATTTAAAAGACATACTGCAATTCACTCACCAGGACGTTGTACCCTATACAGACATATGGAAGCAAACGACCTTTTCGTGTTGAGTAATGTTATCGTTAGAATTTAGAGGAGAAACTGAGAATTAAAAGGAATTTAACTTATACGATAACTGCTTTAAGCAGTGCAATGCAATGAGCTCAAAGGATTTCCACAGCTTGCCAATCTGAAAATAATCTCACACATTTGTTTTATAAACGTTTCACTTTCTGTTTTCTTACCCTGTTGGAGCAAGTTAGAACCAATAAACTTATTTATTTCACGCAAACTAGTGTTTGTTTCCGTTGCCTTACCCTGTTGGAGTGAAGTAGAACAAAGAAACTTCCCTTTCTTGTTTCACACAAACTATTGTTTGGTTCTGTTGTCTTAGCCTGTTTTAGTGAAGTGGAACAAACAAATTTACCTTAAACATTTCACTCAAACTACTGTTTCTTTCTGTTTTCTTCCCCTTGATGGAGCGAAGTAGAATGAAGAAACTTACCTTACTTGTTTCACATAAAATACTGTTTGGTTCTGTTGTCTTACCCTGTTTTAGCGAAGTAGAACAAACAAACTTATGTTACCTATTTCACACAAATTACTGTTTGTTTCTGTTATCTTATCCTGATGGAGCGATGTAGAATGAACAAACTTACCTTACTTGTTTCACACAAAGTACTGTTTGGTTCTGTTGTCTTACCCTGTTGGAGAGAAGTGGAACAAACAAACTTACCTTACACATTTCACACAAACTACACATCACCGTAGTTCCAATAAATGACTCTTTCCATGGAATGCTTCCTGAAATTGTTGTACATTAGTAGTTCACTCTTCTCACTTTTGGATAGTTTGAGACGTACCCTATGCAGAAATATGGAAGCAAAGTTATTTTGCTCGTTGCATTATTTTATCATTAGAATTTAGAGGAGAAACTGAGTAGTAAAAGGAATTTAACTTCTACGATAACTACTTTAAGCAGTGCAAGGCAATGAGCTCAAAGGAGTTACACTGCTTGCCAATCTGGAAATAATCTCACACATTTGTTTTACAAACGTTTCACTTTCTGTTGTCTTACCCTGTTGGAGCAAGTTAGAACAAAAAAACTTACTTATTTCACACAAAGTAGTGTTTGTTTCGGGTGCCTTACGCTGTTGTAGCGAAATAGAACAAAGAAACATACCTTACTTATTTCACACAAACTACTGTTTGGTTCTGTTGTCTTAGCCTGTTTTAGCGAAGTGGAACAAACTTACCTTGCACATTTCACGCAAACTGCTGTTTCTCTCTGTTTTCTTCCCCTTGATGGAGCGAAGTAGAATGAAGAAACTTACGTTAGTTGTTTCTACGAACTACTGTTTCTTTCTGTGGCCGTATTTTGTTTGAGCAGAGTAGAACAAACAAACTTACCGTACTAATTTTCCACAAACTGCTCTTTGTATCTGTTGTCTTCCCCTGATGGAGCGAAGTAGAATGAACACACTTACCTTACTTGTTTCACATAAACAACTGTTTGGTTCTGCTGTCATACCTTGTTTTAGCGAAATAGAACAAACAAACTTATGTTACTTATTTCACACAAATTACTGTTTGTTTCTGTTGTCTTATCATGTTGGAGCGAAGTAGAATGAACAAACTTACCTTACTTGTTTCACAGAAAGTACTGTTTGTTTGTGTTGTCTTATCCTGATGGAGTGAAGTAGAACGAACAAACTTACCATACTTGTTTCACGTAAACTACTGTTTGGTTCTGTTGTCTTATCCTGATGGAGCAAAGGAGAACGAACAAACGTACCATACTTGTTTCACATAAACTACTGTTTGGTTCTGTTGTGTTATCCTGATGGAGCGAAGTAGAATGAACAAACTTACCTTACTTGTTTCACACAAAGTACTGTTTGGTTCTGTGGTCTTAGACTGTTGCAGCGAAGTGGAACAAACAAACTTACCTTACACATTTCCCACAAACTACGAATCACCGTAGTTCCATTAAATGACTCTTTCCGTGGAGTGCTTCCTTATGTTGGCGTACGTTAGGCGTTTACCCTTCTCACTTTTTGCTAAAGTTTGAGAATGTTGGGAGGGAGTTTCCAGAAAGTATCTCAAAGTTCTCTGCTCTAAATGCCGTTCAAACAAACTAACGAATGTAGAATTTAAAAGACATACTGCAATTCACTCACCAGGACGTGGTACCCTTTACAGACATATGGAAGCAAACCACCTTTGCGTGTTGAGTAATGTTATCATTAGAATTTAGAGGAGAAACTGACAATTAAAAGGAATTTAAGTTATACGATAACTGCTTTAAGCAATGCAAGGCAATGAGCTCAAAGGATTTACACTGCTTGCCAATCTGGAAATAATCTCACACATTTGTTTTACAAACGTTTCACTTTCTGTTGTCTTACCCTGTTGGAGCAAGTTAGAACCAACAAACCTACTTATTTCACACAAACTAGTGTTTGTTTCCGTTCTCTTACCCTGTTGGAGTGAAATAGAACAAAGAAACTTCCCTTTCTTGTTTCACACAAACTACTGTTTGGTTCTGTTGTCTTCGCCTGTTTTAGTGAAGTGGAACGAACAAATTTACCTTAAACATTTCACACAAACTATTGTTTCTTTCTGTTTTCGTCCCCTTGATGGAGCGAAGTAGAATGAAGAAACTTATACCGTACTTGTTTCACACAAACTACTGTTTGGTTCTGTTGTCTTACCCTGTTGGCGTGAAGTGGAACAAACAAACTTACCTTACACATTTCACACAAACTACGCATCACCGTAGTTCCAATAAATGACTCTTCCCGTGGAATGCTTCCTGAAATTTTTGTACATTAGTAGTGCACTCTTCGCAGTTTTGGATACTTTGAGACGTACCCTATGGAGACATATGGAAGCAAAGAAATTTTGCTCGTTGCATTATGTTATCATTAGAATTTAGAGGAGAAACTGAGAAGTAAAAGGAATTCAACTTATACTATAACTGCTTTAAGCAGTGCAAGGCAATGTGCTCAAAGGGGTTACACTGTTTACGAATCTGGAAATAATCTCACACATTTGTTTTACAAACGTTTCACTTTCTGTTTTCTTACCCTGTTGGAGCAAGTTAGAACCAACAAACTTATTTATTTCACGCAAACTAGTGTTTGTTTCCGTTGCCTTACCCTGTTGGAGTGAAGTAAAACAAAGAAACTTGCCTTTCTTGTTTCACACAAACTATTGTTTGGTTCTGTTGTCTTAGCCTGTTTTAGTGAAGTGGAACAAACAAATTTACCTTAAACATTTCACTCAAACTACTGTTTCTTTCTGTTTTCTTCCCCTTGATGGAGCGAAGTAGAATGAAGAAACTTACTTACTTGTTTCACATAAACTACTGTTTGGTTCTGTTGTCTTACCCTGTTTTAGCGAAGTAGAACAAACAAACTTATGTTACCTATTTCACACAAATTACTGTTTGTTTCTGTTGTCTTATCCTGATGGAGCGATGTAGAATGAACAAACTTACCTTAATTGTTTCACACAAAGTACTGTTTGGTTCTGTTGTCTTACCCTGTTGGAGAGAAGTGGAACAAACAAACTTACCTTACACATTTCACACAAACTATGCATCACCGTAGTTCCAATAAATGACTCTTTCCATGGAATGCTACCTGAAATTGTTGTACATTAGTAGTTCACTCGTCTCACTTTTGGATAGTTTGAGACGTACCCTATGCAGAAATATGGAAGCAAAGATATTTTGCTCGTTGCATTATGTTATCATTAGAATTTAGAGGAGAAACTGAGAAGTAAAAGGAATTCAACTTATACTATAACTGCTTTAAGGAGTGCAAGGCAATGTGCTCAAAGGGGTTACACAGCTTACGAATCTGGAAATAATCTCACACATTTGTTTTACAAACGTTTCACTTTCTCTTGTCTTACCCTGTTGGAGCAAGTTAGAACAAAAAAACTTACTTATTTCACACAAACTAGTGTTTGTTTCGGAATCCTTAAGCTGTTGGAGCGAAATAGAACAAGGAAATATACCTTACTTATTTCACACAAACTACTGTTTGGTTCTGTTGTCTTAGCCTGTTTTAGCGAAGTGGAACAAACTTACCTTGCACATTTCACGCAAACTGCTGTTTCTCTCTGTTTTCTTCCCCTTGATGGAGCGAAGTAGAATGAAGAAACTTACCTTACTTGTTACACACGAACTACTGTTTCTTTCTGTTGCCGTATTTTGTTTGAGCAGAGTACAACAAACAAACTTACCGTACTAATTTTCCACAAACTGCTCTTTGTATCTGTTGTCTTCCCCTGATGGAGCGAAGTAGAATGAACACACTTACCTTACTTGTTTCACATAAACAACTGTTTGGTTCTGCTGTCATACCTTGTTTTAGCGAAGTAGAACAAACAAACTTATGTTACTTATTTCACACAAATTACTGTTTGTTTCTGTTGTCTTATCATGACGGAGCGAAGTAGAATGAACAAACTTACCTTACTTGTTTCACAGAAAGTACTGTTTTGTTCTGTTGTGTTACCCTGTTGGTGCGAAGTAGAACAAACAAGTTTATGTTACTTATTTCACACAAATTACTGTTTGTTTCTGTTGTCTTATCCTGATGGAGTGAAGTAGAACGAACAAACATACTTCACTTGTTTCACACAATCTACTGTTTCTTTCTGTTTTCTTCCAATTGATGGATCGAAGTAGAATGAAGAAACTTACCTTACTTGTTTCACACAAACTACTGTTTGATTCTGTTGTCTTACCCTGTTGGACCGAAGTGGAACAAACAAACTTACCTTTCACATTTCACACAAACTATGCATCACCGTAGTTCAAATAAATGACTCTTCCCATTGAATGCTTCCTAAAATTGTTGTACATTAGTAGTTCATTCTTCTCACTTTTGGATAGTTTGAGACGTACCCTATGCAGACATATGGAAGCAAAGAAATTTTGCTCGTTGCATTCTGTTATCATTAGAATTTAGAGGAGAAACTGAGAAGTAAAAGGAATTTAACTGATAAGATAAGTCGTTTAAGCAGTGCAGGGCAATGAGCCCAAAGGAGTTACAGTATTTGCCAATCTGGAAATAATCTCCTGTGTTTCATACGCATTTGTCTGCTTTATGATCACTAATAATTCTACGAAAGGCCTTAGATACAGTGGCGTAGGTTGAGAAGAAACTATAAACTCATAGGAAACCATGCCATGCCAGTATTCTCAATCGTAGATATTACAGAGAAACGCGTTTGTTTGAGATGGGAGAATACAACGCTTTCCAGGCAACAAAACAACTATCTCCGAAGTGAATGCAAAGTTATGATGAAACTATGTTTCCAAGCCTTATTGAGTGGTGTTTCTCACACATTCGTTTTACAAACGTTTCAGTTTCTGTTGTATTACCCTGTTGGAGAGAAGTAAAACAAACAACCTTACTTATTCACACAAACTACTGTTCATTTCTGTTGCAGGATGCTGTTTGAGCGAAGTAGAACAAACTTCCCGTACTTATTGCACACAAACTGCTCTATGTTTCTGTTTTCTCCCTCTTGATGGAGCGAAGTAGAATGAAGAAACTTACCTTACTTGTTCCACAGAAACTACTGTTTGTTTCTGTTGCCGTATGCTGTTTGAGTGAAGTAGAACAAACAAACTTACCGTACGCATATCACACAAACTGCTCTTTGTTTCTGTTGTCCTTAGCCTGTTGGAGCGAAGTAGAACTAACAAACTAACCTTACTTGTTTCACATAAACTACTATTTCGTTCTGTTGTCTTAGCCTGTTGGAGCGAAGTGGAACAAACAAACTTACCTTACACATTTCCCACAAACTATGAATTACCATAGTTCCAGTAAATGACTCTTTCTACGGAGTGCTTCCTTATATTCGCGTACGTTAGGCGTTTAGTGTTCTCACTTTGTGCTAAAGTTTGAGAATGTGGGGATGGAGATCCCAGAAAGTATCTCAAAGTTCTCTGCTCTTAATGCCATTCAAACAAACTAACGAATGTGGAATTTAAAAGACATACTGCAATTCACTCACCAGGACGTTGTACCCTATACAGACATACGGAAGCAAACAAACTTTGCGTGTTGAGTAATGTTATCATTAGAATTTAGAGGAGAAACTGAGAAGTAAAAGGAATTTAACTTATATGATAACTGCTTTAAGCAGTGCAAGGCAATAAGCTCAAAGGAGTTACACTGCTTGCCAATCTGGAAATAATCTCACACATTTGTTTTACAAACATTTCACTTTCTGTTGTCTTACCCTGTTGGAGCAAGTTAGAACAAAAAACTTACTTTTTTCAGACAAACTAGTGTTTGTTTCGGATGCCGTACACTGTTGGAGCAAAATAGAATGAAGAAACTTACCTTAGTTGTTTCACACAAACTACTGTTTTTTTTTTTGTTGTTGTCTTAGCCTGTTTCAGCGAAGTTGAACAAACAAACTTACCTTACACATTTCACACAAACTACGCATCACCGTAGTTCCAATAAATGACTCTTTCCGTGGAATGCTTCCTGAAATTGTTGTACATTAGTACTTTACTCTACTCACTTTTAGATCAAGTTTGAGACGTACCCTATGCAGACATTTGGAAGCAAAGAAATTTTGCTCATTCCATTATGTTATCATTAGAATTTAGAGGAGAAACAGCCGGTTGTGGTGGCGCATGCCGGTAGGATATTGCTGAAGAGGTGAAGGCAGGAGGATCAGGAGATCGAGGCCAGCCTGGGCTACACATTTTAAGCCGGGCGTTGTGGCGCACGCCTTTAATCCCAGCACTCGGGAGGCAGAGGTAGGAGGATCGCCATGAGTTCAAGGCCTCCCTGAGACTCCATAGTGAATTCCAGGTCAGCCTGGGCTAGAGTGAGACCCTTCCTCGAAAAACCAAAAAAAAAAAAAAAAAAAAAAAAAAAAGAAGAATTTAGAGGAGAAACTGAGAAGTAAAAGGAATTTAACTGATACGATAAGTCATTTAAGCAGGGCAAGGCAATGAGCCCAAAGGAGTTACACTATTTGCCAATCTGGAAATAATCTCCTGTGTTTCACACGCATTTGTCTGCTTTACGATCACTAATAATTCTAGGAAAGGCTTTAGATACACTGGCGTAGGTTAAAAAGAAACTACACACTCGTGGGAAACCATGCCATACCAGTATTCTCAAACGTAGATATTAAAGAGAAACGTGTTTTTTGAGATGGGAGAATAGATTGCTTTCCAGGCAACAAAACAAATATCTCCGAAGTGAATCCAAAGTTATGATGAAACTATGTTTCCAAGCATTATTGAGCAGTGTTTCTCACACATTCGTTTTACAAACGTTTCAGTTTCTGTTGTATTACCCTGTTGCAGAGAAGTAGAACAAACAACCTTACTTATTTCACACAAACTACTGTTCGTTTCTTTTGCCATATGCTGTTTGAGCGAAGTAGAACAAACAAACTTCCCGTGCTTATTTCACACAAACTGCTCTTATGTTTCTGTTGTCTTCCCCTGATGGAGCGATGTAGAATGAAGAAACTTAACTTACTTGTTTCACATAAACTACTGTTTGGTTCTGTTGTCTTGTCCAGATGGAGCGAAGTAGAATGAAGAAACTTACCTTACTTGTTTCACACAAACTACTGTTTGTTTCTGTTGCCATGTGCTGTTTGAGCGAAGTAGAACAAACAAACTTACCGTACTTATGTCACACAAACTGCTCTTTGTTTCTGTTGTCTGTAGCCTGTAGGAGTGAAGTAGAACGAAAAAACTAACCTTACATGTTGGACATAAACTACTATTTGGTTCTGTTGTCTTAGCCTGTTGGAGCGAAGTGGAACAAACAAACTTACCTTACACTTTTCCCACAAACTACGAATCACCTTAGTTCCAGTAAATGACTCTTTCTTTGGAGCACTTCCTTACATTGGCGTACATTAGGAGTTTACTCTTCTCACTTTTGGCTAAAGTTTGAGAATATTAGGATGGAGTACCCAGAAAGTACCTCAAAGTTCTCTGCTCTAAATGCCATTCAAACAAACTAACGAATGTAGAATTTAAAAGACATACTGCAATACACTCACCAGGACGTTGTACCTTATACAGAAATATGGAAGCAAACAAACATTGCGTGTTGAGAAATGTTATATTTAGAATTTAGAGGAGAAACTGAGAAGTGAAAGGAATTTAACTTATACGATAATTGCTTTAAGCAGTGCAAGGCAGTGAGCTCAAAGGAGTTACACTACATGCCAATCTGGAAATGATCTCACACATTTGTTTTAAAAACGTTTCACTTTCTGTTGTCTTACCCTGTTGGAGCAAGTTAGAACAAAGAAACTTACTTATTTCACAAAAACTAGTGTTTATTTCGGTTGCCTTACTCTGTTGGAGTGAAGTAGTACCAAGAAATTTACCTTACTTGTTTCACACAAACTACTGTGTGGTTCTGTTGTCTTAGCCTGTTGGAGCGAAGAGGAATAAACAAACTTACCTTACACATTATACACAAACTACGCATCACCATAGTTCCAATAAATGACTCTTTCCGGGGAATGTTTCCTTAAATTGGTGTACATTAGTAGTTTACTCTTCTCACTTTTGGATCAAGTTTAAGATGTACCCTATGCAGACCTATGGAAGCAAAGAAACTTTGCTCGTTGCATTATGTTATCATTAGAATTTAGAGGAGGAACTGAGAAGTAAAAGGAATTTAACTGATACGATAAGTCGTTTAAGCACGGCAAGGCAATGAGCCCAAAGGAGTTACACTATTTGCCAATCTGGAAATAATCTACTGTGTTTCTTACGCATTTGTCTGCTTCACGATCACTAATAATTCTAGGAAAGGCCTTAGATACACTGCCGTTGGTTAAAAAGAAACTACACACTCGTAGGAAAGCATGCCATGCCTGTATTCTCAAACATAGATATTAAAGAGGAACGTGTTTGTTTGAGATGGGAGAGTAGAACACCTTCCAGGCAGCAGAACAACTACCTCCGAAGTGAATCCAAAGTTATGATGAAACTATGTTTCCAAGACTTATTCGGCGGTGTTTCACACATATTCGTTTTACAAACGTTTCAGTTTCTGTTGTGTTACCCTGCTGGAGAGAAGTAGAACAAACAACCTTACTTATTTCATACAAACTTCTGTTTTTTTCTGTTGGCGTATGCTGCTGGAGCGAAATAGAACAACAAAATTCTCGTACTTATTTCACACAAACTGCTCTATGTTTAAGATGTCTTCTTCTGATGGAGCAAAGTAGAAAGAAAAAACTTACCTCACTTGTTTCACACAAAGTACTGTTTGGTTCTGTTGTCTTAGCCTGTTGCAGCTAAGTGGAACAAATAAACTTACCTTACTCATTTCGCACAAACTACGAATCACCATAGTTCCATTAAATGACTCTTTCCGTGGAGTGCTTCCTTACATTGGCATACATTAGGAGTTTACTCTTCTCACTTTTGGCTAAAGTTTGAGAATGTTTGGATGGAGTTCCCAGAAATTATCTCAAAGTTCTCTGCTCTAAATGCCATTTAAACAAACTAACGAACGTAGAATTTAAAAGACATACTGCAATTCACTCACCAGGACGTTGTACCCTATACAGACATATGGAAGCAAACAGACTTTGCATGTTGAGTAATGATATCATTAGAATTTAGAGGAGAAACTGAGAAGTGAAAGGAATTTGACTTATATGATAACTGCTTTAAGCAGTGCAAGGCAATGAGCTCAAAGGAGTTACACTGCTTGCCAATCTGGAAATAATCCCACACATTTGTTTCACAAACATTTCACTTTCTGTTGTCTTACCATGTTGGATCAAGTTAGAACAAACAATTTACTTCTTTCATACAAACTAATGTTCGTTTCGGTTGCCTTACCCTGTTGGAGCGAAGTAGAACAAACTTATGTTACTTAATTCACACAAATGACTGTTTGTTTCTGTTGTCTTATCCTGATGGAGCGATGTAGAATGAACAAACTTACCTTACTTGTTTCACATAAACTACTGTTTGGTTCTGTTGTGTTACACTGTTGCAGCGAAGTAGAACAAACAAACTTATGTTACTTATTTCACACAAATTACAGTTTGTTTCTGTTGTCTTATCCTGATGGAGCGAAGTAGAATGAACAAACTTACCTTACTTGTTTCACACAAAGTACTTTTTGGTTCAGTTTTCCTTATTCTGTTGGACCGAAGTGGAACGAACAAACTAACCTTACTTGTTTCACATAAGCTACTGTTTGGTATTGTTGTCTTACCCTGTTGGACCGAAGTAGAACAAACAAACTTACCGTACTTATATCACACAAACTGCTCTCTGTTTCTGTTGTCCTTAGCCTGTTGGAGCGAAGTAGAATGAACAAACTTATGTTACTTATTTCACACAAATTGCTGTTTGTTTCGGTTGTCTTATCTTGATGGAGCGAAGTAGAATGAACAGACTTACCTTACTTGTTTCACATAAACAACTGTTTGTTTCTGTTGTCTTATCCTGTTGGAGCAAAGTAGAATGAACAAACTGACCTTACTTGTTTCACATAAATTACTTTTTGGTTGTGTTGTCTTATCCTGAGGGAGTGAAGTAGAACGAACAAACTTACCTAACTTGTTTCACACAAAGTACTGTTTGGTTCTGTTGCCTTAGCCTGTTGGAGCGAAGTGGAACAAACAAACTTACCATAAACATTTCCCACAAACTAGGATTCACCGTATTCCAGTAAATGACTCTTTCCGTGGAGTGCTTCCTTACATTGGCCTAAGTTAGGCGTTTACGCTTCTCACTTGTTACTAAAGTTCGAGAATGTTGGGATGGAGTTCCCAGAAATTACCTCAAAGTTCTCTGATGTAAATGCCATTCACACAAACTAATGCATGTAGAATTTAAAAGACATACTGCAATTCACTCACCAGGACGTTGTACCCTATACCGACATATGGAAGCAAACAAACTTTGCATGTTGAGTAATGTTATCATTTGAATTTAGAGGAGAAACTGAGAGTAAAAGGAATTTAACTTATATGATAACTGCTTTAAGCAGTGCAAGGCAATGAGCTCAAAGGAGTTACACTACTTGCCAATCTGGAAATAATCTCACCCATTGTTTACAAACGTTTCACTTTGTGTTGTGTTACCCTATTGGAGCAAGTTAGAACAAACAAACTTACTTATTTCACACAAACTAGTATTTGTTTCGGTTCCCTTACCCTGTTGGAGCGAAGTAGAACAAAGAAACTTACCTTAATTGTTTCACACAAACTACTGTTTGGTTCTGTGGTCTTAGCCTGTTTCAGCGAAGTTGAACAAACAAATTTACCTTACACATTTCACACAAACTCCTGTTTATTCCTGTTTTCTTCCCCTTGATGGAGCGAAGTAGAATGAAGAAATTTACCTTACTTCTTTCACATAAACTACTGTTTGTTTCTGTTGTCTTATCCTGATGGAGCAAAGTAGAACGAACAAGCTGACCTTACTTGTTTCACGTAATCTACTGTTTGGTTCTGTTGTCTTATCCTGATGGAGCGAAGTAGAACGAACAAACTTACCTTACTTGTTTCACATAAAGTACTGTTTGGTTCTGTTGTCTTAGCCTGTTGGAGCTAAGTGGAACAAAAAAACTTACCTTACACATTTCCCACAAACTACGAATCACCGTTGTTCCTGTAAATGATTCTTTCCATGGAGTGCTTCCTTATATTGGCATACGTTTGGCGTTTACTCTTCTCCCTTTTTGCTAAAGTTTGAGAATGTTGGGATATAGTTCCCAGAAAGTATCTCAAAGTTCTCTGATCTAAATGACATTCAAACATACTAACGAATGTAGAAATTAAAAGACATACTGCAATTCACTCACCAGGACGTTGTACCCTATAAAGACATATAGAAGGAAACAAACTTTGCATATTGAGTAATGTTATCATTAGAATTTAGAGGAGAAACTGAGAATAAAAGGAATTTAACTTATAGGATAACTGCTTTAAGCAGTGCAAGGCAATGAACTCAAAGGAGTTACACTGCTTGTCAATCTGGAAATAATCTCACACATTTGTTTTAAAAACTATTCCTTTTTGTTGTGTTACCCAGTGGGAGGAAGTTAGAACAAACGAACTTGCTAATTTCACACAAACTAGTGTTTGTTTCGGTTCCCTTACCCTGTTGGTGCGAAGTAGAACAAAGAAACTTACCTTACTTGTTTCACACAAACTACTGCTTGGTTCTGTGGTCTTAGCCTGTTTCAGCGAAGTTGAACAAACAAATTTACCTTACACACTTCACACAAACTACTGTTTCTTCCTGTTTTATTCCCCTTGATGGAGCGAAGTAGAATGAAGAAATTTACCTTACTTCTTTCACATAAACTACTGTTTGTTTCTGTTGTCTTATCCTGATGGAGCAAAGTAGAACGAACAAACTGACCTTACTTGTTTCACGTAAAATACTGTTTGGTTCTGTTGTCTTATCCTGATGGACCGAAGTAGAACGACAAACTTACCTTACTTGTTTCACATAAAGTACTGTTTGGTTCTGTTGTCTTAGCCTGTTGGAGCGCAGTGGAACAAACAAACTTACCTTACACATTTCCCAGAAACTACGAATCACCGTTGTTCCAGTAAATGACTCTTTCCGTGGACTGCTTCCTTATATTGGTCTATGTTAGGCGTTTCCTCTTCTCACTTTTTGCTAAAGTTTGAGAATGTTGGGATATAGTTCCCAGAAAGTATCTCAAAGTTCTCTGCTCTAAATGACATTCAAACATACTAACGAATGTAGAAATTAAAAGACATACTGCAATTCACTCACCAGGACGCTGTACCCTATACAGACATATAGAAGCAAACAAACTTTGCGTGTTGAGTAATGTTATCACTAGAATTTAGAGGAGAAACTGAAAAGTAAAAGGAATTTAACTTATACGATACCTGCTTTAAGCACTGCAAGGCAATGAGCTCAAAGGAGTTACACTGCTTGCCAATCTGGAAATAATCTGACACATTTGTTTTAAAAACGTTTCCTTTTTGTTGTGTTACCCTGTTGGAGCAAGTTAGAACAAACAAACTTACTTATTTCACACAAACTAGTGTTTGTTTCGGTTGCCTTACCCTGTTGGAGCGAAGTAGAACAAAGAAACTTACCTTACTTGTTTCACACAAACTACTGCTTGGTTCTGTGGTCTTAGCCTGTTTCAGCGAAGTTGAACAAACAAATTTACCTTACACACTTCACACAAACTACTGTTTCTTCCTGTTTTATTCCCCTTGATGGAGCGAAGTAGAATGAAGAAATTTACCTTACTTCTTTCACATAAACTACTGTTTGTTTCTGTTGTCTTATCCTGATGGAGCAAAGTAGAACGAACAAACTGACCTTACTTGTTTCACGTAAAATACTGTTTGGTTCTGTTGTCTTATCCTGATGGACCGAAGTAGAATGACAAACTTACCTTACTTGTTTCACATAAAGTACTGTTTGGTTCTGTTGTCTTAGCCTGTTGGAGCGCAGTGGAACAAACAAACTTACCTTACACATTTCCCAGAAACTACGAATCACCGTTGTTCCAGTAAATGACTCTTTCCGTGGACTGCTTCCTTATATTGGTCTATGTTAGGCGTTTCCTCTTCTCACTTTTTGCTAAAGTTTGAGAATGTTGGGATATAGTTCCCAGAAAGTATCTCAAAGTTCTCTGCTCTAAATGACATTCAAACATACTAACGAATGTAGAAATTAAAAGACATACTGCAATTCACTCACCAGGACGCTGTACCCTATACAGACATATAGAAGCAAACAAACTTTGCGTGTTGAGTAATGTTATCACTAGAATTTAGAGGAGAAACTGAAAAGTAAAAGGAATTTAACTTATACGATACCTGCTTTAAGCACTGCAAGGCAATGAGCTCAAAGGAGTTACACTGCTTGCCAATCTGGAAATAATCTGACACATTTGTTTTAAAAACGTTTCCTTTTTGTTGTGTTACCCTGTTGGAGCAAGTTAGAACAAACAAACTTACTTATTTCACACAAACTAGTGTTTGTTTCGGTTGCCTTACCCTGTTGGAGCGAAGTAGAACAAAGAAACTTACCTTACTTGTTTCACACAAACTACTGTTTGGTTCTGTTGTCTTAGCCTGTTTTAGAGAAGTGGAACAAATTTACCTTGCACATTTCACACAAACTGCTGTTTCTTTCTGTTTTCTTCACCTTGATGGAGCACAGTAGAATAAAGAAACTTACCTTACTTGTTTAACCGGAACTACTGTTTCTTTCTGTTGACGTATTCTGTTTGAGCAGAGTAGAACAAACAAACTTACAGTACTAATTACCTACAAACTGCTCTTCGTATCTGTTGTCTTGCCATGATGGAGCAAAGTAGAACGAAAAAATTTACCTTACTTGTTTCACATAAACTACTGTTTGGTTCTGTTGTCTTATCCTGATGGAGCGAAGTAGAATGAAGAAACTTACCTTACTTGTTTCACACAAAATTCTGTTTGTTTCTGTTGCCGTATGCTCTTTGAGTGAAGTAGAAAAAAATTACCGTACTTATACCACACAAACTGCTCCTTTTTTCTGTTGTCCTTAGAGTGTTGGACCGAAGTAGAATGAACAAACTAACCTTACTTGTTTCACATAAACTACTGTTTGGTTCTGTTGTCTTACCCTGTCGGAGGGAAGTAGAACAAACAAACTTATGTTACTTATTTCCCACAAATTACTGTTTGTTTCTGTTGTCTTATCCTGATGGAGCGAAGTAGAATGAAAAAAACTTACAATACTTGTTTCACATAAACGACTGTTTGTCTCTGTTGTCTTACCCTCTTGGATCAAAGTAGAACCAATAAACTTATGTTACTTATTTCACACAAATTACTGTTTGTTTCTGATGTCTTATCCTGATGGAGTGAAGTAGAATGAACAGACTTACATTACTTGTTTCACATAAACTTCTGTTTGGTTCTGTTGTCTTATCCTGATGGAGCGAAGTAGAACGAACAAACTTACCTTACTTGTGTCCCGCAAACTACTGTTTGTTTCTGTTGCCATATGGTGTTTGAGCAGAGTAGAACAAACAAACTTACCGTACTTATATCACACAAACTGCTCTTTGTTTCTGTTGTCTTCCCCTTAATGAGCGAAGTAGAAAGAACAAACTTACCTTACTAGTTTCACACAAACTGCTGTTTGGTTCTGTTGTCTTAAACTGTTGCAGCGAAGTGGCACAAACACACTTACCTTACACATTTCACACAAACTGCTCTTTGTTTGTGTTGTCTCCCCTGATGGAGCGAATAGAACGAACAAACTTACCTTACTTGCTGCACATAAACTACTGTTTGGTTCTGCTGTCTTACCCTGTTGGAGTGAAGTAGAACAAACCAACTTATTTTACTTATTTCACACAAATTACTGTTTGTTTCTAAAGTCCTATCCTGATGGAGCGAAGTAGAATGAACAAACTTACTTCACTTGTTTCACGTAATCTTCTGTTTGGTTCTGTTGTCTTATCCTGATGGAGCGAAGTGGAATGAAGAAACTTACCTTCCTTGTTTCACAGAAACTACTGTTTATTTCTGTTGCCATATGCTGTTGAGCGAAGTAGATCAAACAAACTTACCGTGTTTATATCACACAAACTGCTCTTGTTTCTGTTGTCTTCCTCTGATGGAGCGAAGTAGAACGAACAAACTAACCTTACTTCTTTCACACAAACTACTGTTTGGTTCTGTGGTCTTAGCCTGTTTCAGCCAAGTGGAACAAACAAATTTACCTTACACATTTCACACAAACTACTGTTTCTTTCTGTTTTCTTCCCCTTCATTCAGTGAAGTAGAATGAAGAAACTAACCTTACTTTTGTCACACAAACTACTGTTTGGTTCTGTTGTCTTAGCCTGTTTCAGCAAAGTGGAACAAGCAAACTTACCTTACACATTTCGCACAAACTACGCATCACCGTAGTTCCAATAAATGCCTCTTTCCATGGAGTGCTTCCTGAAATTGGTGTACATTAGTAGTTTCCTCTTCTCACTATTGCATAAAGTTTGAGACGTACCCTTTGCACACATATGGAAGCAAAGAAACTTTCCTCTTTGCATTATGTTCTCATTAGAATTTAGAGGAGAAACTGAGAAGTAAAAGGAATTTAACTGATACG
This sequence comes from Dipus sagitta, assembly GCA_036346955.1. NCBI lineage: Eukaryota > Metazoa > Chordata > Mammalia > Rodentia > Dipodidae > Dipus > Dipus sagitta. The sequence continues at coordinate 3,035,161 of CM070784.1, forward strand.
ATAAGTCATTTAAGCAGGGCAAGGCAATGAGCCCAAAGGAGTTACACTATTTGCCAATCTGGAAATAATCTCCTGTGTTTCACACGCATTTGTCTGCTTTATGATCACTAATAATTCTAGGAAAGGCCTTAGATACACTGGCATAGGTTAAAAAGAAACTACACACTCGTAGGAAACCATGCCATGCCAGTATTCTGAAATGTAGATATTAAAGAGAAACGTGTTTTTTGAGATGGGAGAATACAACGCTTTCCAGGCAGCAAAACAACTATCTCTGAAGTGAATCCAAAGTTATGATGAAACTATGTTTCCAAGCCTTATAGAGCGGTGTTTCTCACACATTCATTTTACAAACGTTTCAGTTTCTGTTGTATCACCCTGTTGGAGAGAAGTAGAACAAACAACCTTACTTATTTCACACAAATTACTGTTTGTTTCTTTTGCCGTATGCTGTTTGAGTGAAGTAGAACAAACAAACTTCCTGTACTTTTTTCACACAAACTGCTCTATGTTTCCCCTGCTGGAGCGAAGTAGAACAAACAAACTTACCTAACTTGTTTCAACAAAGTACTGTTTGGTTCTGTTGTCTTAGCCTGTTGGAGCGAAGTAGAACAAACAAACTTATGTTACTTATTTCACACAAATTACTGTTTGTTTCTGTTGTCTTCCCCTGATGGAGCGAAGTAGAACGAAAAAACTTACCTTACTTGTTTCACATAAACTACGGTTTGTTTCTGTTGTCTTATCCTGATGGAGCGAAGTAGAATGAACAAACTTACCTTACTTATTTCACACAAATTACTGTTTGTTTCTGTTGTCTTATCCTGCTGGAGCGAAGTAGAACAAACAAACTTATGCTACTTATTTCACACAAATTACTGTTTGTTTCTGTTGTCTTCCCCTGATGGAACAAAGTAGAACGAACAAACTTACCTTACTTGTTTCACACAAAGTACTGTTTGGGTCTGCTGTCTTAGCCTGTGGGAGTGAAGTGGAACAAAGAAACTTACCTTACACATTTCCCACAAACTATGAATCCTCTTAGTTCCAGTAAATGACTCTTTCCGTGGAGTGCTCAATTACATTGGTGTACGTTAGGAATTTACTCTTCTCACTTTTGGCTAAAGTTTGAGAATGTTGGGATGGAGTTCCCAGAAAGTATCTCAAAGTTCTCTGCTCTAAATGCCATTCAAACAAACTAACGAATGTAGATTTGAAAGACATACTGCAATTCACTCACCAAGACGTTGTACCCTATACAGACATAGGGAAGCAAACAAACTTTGTGTGTTGAGTAATGTTATCATTAGAATTTAGAGGAACAACTGAGAATTAAAAGTAATTTAACTTATACGATAACTGCTTTAAGCAGTGCAAGGCAATGAGCTCAAAGGAGTTACACTAATTGCCAAGCTGGAAATAATCTCACACATTTCTTTTACTAATGTTTCACTTTCTGTTGTCTTACCCTGTTGGAGCACGTTTGAACAAACAAACTTACTTATTTCACAAAAACTAGTGTTTGTTTCGGTTGTCTTACCCAGTTGGAGCGATGTAGAAAAAGAAAATTACCTTACTTGTTTCATACAAATTACTGTTTGGTTCTCTTGTCTTAGCCTGTTTTAGCGAATTGGAACAAACAAATTTACCTAACACATTTCACACAAACTACTGTTTTTTTCTGTTTTCTTCCCATTGATGGAGCGAAGTAGAATGAAGAAACTTACCTTACTTGTTTCCCACAAACTACTGTTTGGTTCTGTTGCCATATGCTGTTTGAGCGAAGTAGAACAAACAAACTTCACGTACTTATTTCACACAAACTTCTCTATGTTTCTGTTGTCTTCCCCTGATGGAGCAAAGTAGAATGAACAAACTTACCATACTTGTTTCACATAAACTACTGTTTGGTTCTGTTGTCTTATCCTGATGTAGCGAAGTAGAGTGAAGAAACTTACCTTACTTGTTTCACACAAACAAATGTCTGTTTCTGTTGCCATATGCTGTTTGAGCCAAGTAGAACAAACAAATTTACCGTACTTATATCACACAAACCACTCTTTTTTGTTTCTGTTGTCCTTAGCCCTGTTGGAAGCATGTAGAACAACAAACAATCCTTACTTGTTTCACAGAAAC
>CM070784.1:3044629-3122083 GCA_036346955.1 Dipus sagitta
ATGAAGAAACTTACCTTACTTTTTTAAAAACGCAAAAAACGTGTTCTTTGGTTGTCCTTAGCCCTTGAGGGAAGTAGAATGAACAAACTAACCTATTTAGTTTCACATAAACTCACTGTTTGGTTCTGTTGTCTTATACCTGATGGAGCGAAGTAGAACAACAAAATTATGTTACTTATTTCAGACAAATTACTGTTTTTTTCTCTTGTCTTATCCTGAAGGAGCAAAGTAGAACGAACAAACTTACCTTACTTGTTTCACACAAAGTACTGTTTGGTTCTGTTGTCTTATCGTGATGGAGAGAAGTAGAAGGAACAAATTTCCCTTACTTGTTTAACATAAACTACTGTTTGGTTCTGTTGTCTTATCCTGATGAGCGAAGTAGAACGAACAAACTTACCTTACTTGTTTAACAGAAAGCACTGTTTCGTTCTGTTGTCCTTAGCCCGTCGGAGTGAAGTAGAACGAACAAACTAACCTTACTAGTTTCACATAAACTACTGTTCGGTTCTGTTGTCCTTAGCCTGTTGTATTAAGTAGAACGAACAAACTAACCTTACTAGTTTCACATAAACTACTGTTCCGTTCCGTTCTCTTAGCCTGTTGGAGTGAAGTAGAACAAACAAAATTATATTACCTATTTCACACAAATTACTCTTTGTTTCTGATGTTTTATCCTGATGCAGCGATGTACAACGAACAAACTTACGTTACTTGTTTCACACAACGTGCTGTTTGGTTCTGTTGTCTTATCCTGATGGAGCAAAGTAGAACAAACAAACTTATGTTACTTATTTCACACAAACTACCGTTTATTTCTATTGAAGTATGCTGTTTGTGCAAAGTAGAACGACCAAACTTAACTCACATATTTCACATAAACTACGGTTTGGTTCTGTTCTTTTCTCCTGTTGGAGCGAAGTAGAATGAAGAAACTTACCTTACTTGTTTCACACAAACTACTGCTTGTTTCTGTTGCCATATGCTATTTGAGCAAAGTGGAACAAACAAACTTACCTTACTTGTTTCACACAAAGTACTGTTTGGTTCTGTTGTCTTACCCTGTTGGAGCGAAGTAGAACGAACAAACTAACCTTACTTGTTTCACATAAACTACAGTTTGGTTCTGTTGTCTTATCCTGATGAAGCGAAGGAGAATGACGAACTTCCCTTACTTGTTTCACGCAAACTACGGTTTGTTTCTGTTGCCACGTGGTGTTTGAGTGATGTTGAACAAACAAACTTACCGTACGTATATCACACAAACTGCTCTTTGTTTCTGTTGTTTTCTCCTGATTGAGCGAAGGTGAACGAACAAACTAACCTTACTTGTTTCACATAAACTACTGTTTGGTTCTGTTTTCTTACTCTGTTGGAGGGAAGTAGAAGAAACAAACTTATGTTACTTATTCCATACAAATTACTGTTTGTTTCTGTTGTCTTATCCTGATGTAGCCGAGTAGAATGAACAAACTTACCTTACTTGTTTCACACAAAGTACTGTTTGGTTCTGTTCTCCTTAGCTTCTTGGAGCGAAGTAGAACGAAGAAACTAACCTGACGTTTTTCACATAAACTAGTGTTTGGTTCTGTTCTCTTACCCTGTTGGAGCGAAGTAGAACAAACAAACTTGTGTTACTTATTTCACACAAATTACTGTTTGTTTCTGTTGTCTTATCCGGTTGTAGCAAAGTAGAATGAACAAACTTACCTTACTTGTTTCACATAAACTACTGTTCGGTTCTATTGTCCGTAGCCTGTTGCAGAGAAGCAGAACGAACAGACTAATCTTACTTGTTTCACATGAACTAGTGTTTGGTTCTGTTGTCTTACCCTGGTGGAGCGAAGTAGAACAAACACACTTATGTTACCTATCTCACTCAAATTACTGTTTGTTTCTGATGTCTTACCCTGATGGGGCAAAGTAGAACGAACAAACTTACCTCACTTGTTTCACATAAACTACTGTTTGGTTCTGTTGTCTTATCTTGATGGAGCGATGTAGAATGAAGAAACTTACCTTACTTATTTCACACATATTACTGTTTCTTTCTGTTGTCTTATCCTGACAGAGCAAAGTAGAACGAAAAAGGTTACCTTACTTGTTTCACACAAAGTACTGTTTGCCTCTGTTATCTTAGCCTGTTTGAGCGAAGTGGGACAATCAAACTTACCTTACACATTTCCCACAAACTAAAAATCACCGTAGATCCAGTAAAGGAGTCTTTCCGTGGAGTGCTTCCTTACATTGGCATACGTTAGGAGTTTACTCTTCTCACTTTTGGCTAAAGTTTGAGAATGTTTGGATGGAGTTCCCCGAAAGTATCTCAAAGTTCTCTGCTCTAAATGCCATTCAAACAAACTACTGAATGTGGAACTTAAAAGACATACTGCAATTCACTCACCAGGACGTTGTACCCTATACAAACATATGGGAGCAAACAAATTTTGCGTGTTGAGTAATGTTATCATAGAATTTAGAGGAGAAACTGAGAAGTAAAAGGAATTTAACTTATACGATAACTGCTTTAAGCAGTGCAAGGCAATGAGCTCAAAGGTGTTACACTACTTGCCAATCTGGATATAATCTCACACATTTGTTTTACAAACGTTTCACTTTCTGTTGTCTTACCCTGTTGCAGCAAGTTAGAACAAACAAACTTACTTATTTCAAACAAACTAGTGTTTGTTTCGGTTGCCTTACCCTGTTGGAGTGAAGTAGAACAAAGAACCTTACCTTCCCGGTTTCAAACAAACTACTGTTTGGTTCTGTTGCCTTAGCCTGTTTCAGTAAAGAGGAAAAAACAAATTTACCTAACCCATTTCACACAAACTACTGTTTCTTTCTGTTTTCTTCCAAATGATGGATCAAAGTAGATTGAAGAAACTTACCTTACTTGTTTCACACAAACTACTGTTTGGTTCTGTTGTCTTACCCTGTTGGAGCCGAAGTGGAACAAACAAACTTATGTTACCTATTTCACACAAATTACTGTTTGTTTCTGATGTCTTATCCCGATGGAGCGAAGTAGAACGAACAAACTTACCTCACTTTTTTCACATAATCTACTGTTTGGTTCTGTTGTCTTATCCTGATGGAGAGAAGTAGAAGGAACAAATTTACCTTACTTGTTTCACATAAACTGCTGTTTGTTTCTGTTGTCTCATCCTCATGGAGTGAAGTAGAACAAACAAACTTGCTTTACTTGTTTCACACAAAGTACTGTTTGGTTCTGTTGTCTTATCCTGATGGAGAGAAGTAGAAGGAACAAATTTACCTTACTTGTTTAACATAAACTACTGTTTGGTTCTGTTGTCTTATCCTGATGGAGCGATGTAGAACGAACAAACTTACCTTACTTGTTTAACGCAAAGTACTGTTTGGTTCTGTTGTCCTTAGCACGTTGGAAGTGAAGTAGAACGAACAAACTAACCTCACTAGTTGCACATAAACTACTGTTTGGTTCTGTTCTCTTAGCCTGTTGGAGCGAAGTAGAACAAACAAACTTATGTTACTTATTTCACACAAACTACCCTTTATTTCTGTTGCCATATCCTGTTTGAGCAAAGTAGAACGACCAAACTTACCTCCCTTGTTCCACATAAACTACTGTTTGGTTCTGTTGTTTTATCCTGTTGGAGCGAAGTAGAATGAAAAAACTTACCTTACTTGTTTCTCACAAACTACTGCTTGTTTCTGTTGCCATATGCTGTTTGAGCGAAGTGGAACAAACAAACTTACCTTAGTTGTTTCACACAATGTACTCTTTGGTTCTGTTGTCTTACCCTGTTGGAGCGTAGTAGAATGAACAAATTAACCTTGTTTCACATAAACTACTGTTTGGTTCTGTTGTCTTACCCTGTTATAGTGAAGTAGAACAAACACACTTAGGTTACCTATCTCACGCAAATTACTGTTTGTTTCTGATGTCTTATCCTGATGGAGCAAAGTAGAACGAACAAACTTTCCTCACTTGTTTCACATAAACTACTGTTTGGTTCTCTTGTCTTATCTTGATGGAGCGATGTAGAATGAAGAAACTTACCTTACTTATTTCACATATATTACTGTTAGTTTCTGTTGTCTTATCCTGACTGAGCAAAGTAGAACGAAAAACGTTACCGTACTTGTTTCACACAAAGTACTGTTTGCTTCTGTTGTCTTAGCCTGTTAGAGCGAAGTGGAACAATCAAACTTACCTTACACAATTCCCACAACCTACAAATCACTGTAGTTCCAGTAAAGGACCCTTTCCGTGGAGGGCTTCCTTACATTGGTGTACATTAGGAGTTTACTCTTCTCACTTTTGGCTAAAGTTTGAGAATGTTTGGATGGAGTTCCCCGAAAGTATCTCAAAGTTCTCTGCTCTAAATGCCATTCAAACAAACTACTGAATTTGGAACTTAAAAGTCATACTGCAATTGACTCACCAGGACGTTGTACCCTATACAGACATATGGGAGCAAACAAACTTTGCATGTTGAGTAATGTTATCATTAGAATTTAGAGGAGAAACTGAGAAGTAAAAGGAATTTAACTTATACGATAACTGCTTTAAGCAGTGCAAGGCAAAGAGCTCAAAGGTGTAACACTACTTGCCAATCTGGAAATAATCTCACACATTTGTTTTACAAACGTTTCACTTTCTGTTGTCTTACCCTCTTGGGGCAAGTTAGAACAAACAAACTTACTTATTTCACACAAACTAGTGTTTGTTTCGGTTGCCTTACCTTGTTGGAGTGAAGTAGAACAAAGAAACTTACCTTACCTCTTTCAAAAAAACTACTGTTTGGTTCTGTTGTCTTAGCCTGTTTTAGCAAAGAGGAACAAAGAAATTTACCTAACACATTTCACACAACTACTGTTTCTTTCTGTTTTCTTCCAATTGATAGATCGAAGTAGAATGAAGAATCTTACCGTACTTGTTTCACACAAACTACTGTTTGGTTCTGTTGTTTTACCCTGTTGGAGCGAAGTAGAACAAACAAACTTATGTTACATATTTCATGCAAATTACTGTTTGTTTCTGATGTCCTATCCTGATGGAGCGAAGTAGAACGAAAAAACTTACCTCACTTTTTTCACATAAACTACTGTTTGTTTCTGTTGTCTCATCCTCATGGAGCGAAGGAGAACAAACAAACTTATCTTACTTGTTTCATACAAAGTACTGTTTGGTTCTGTTGTCTTATCCTGATGGAGAGAAGTAGAAGGAAAAATTTACCTTACTTGTTTACCATAAACTACTGTTTGGTTCTGTTGTCTTATCCTGATGGAGCGAAGTAGAACGAACAAACTTACCTTACTTTTTTAACGCAAAGTACTGTTTGGTTCTGTTGTCCTTAGCCTGTTGGTGCGAAGTAGAATGAACAAACTAACCTTACTAGTTTCACATAAACTACTGTCTGGTTCTGTTCTCTTAGCCTGTTGGTGCGAAGTAGAACAAACAAACTTATGTTACTTATTTCACACAAATTACTCTTTGTTTCTGATATCTTATCGTGATGGAGCAAGGTAGAACGAACAAACTTACCTTACTTGTTTCACATAAAGAGCTGTTTGGTTCTGTTGTCTTATCCTGATGGAGCAAAGTACAACAAACAAACTTATGTTACTTATTTCACACAAACTACTGTTTATTTCTGTTGCCATATGCTGTTTGAGCTAAGCAGAACGACCAAACTTACCTCACTTGTTTCACATAAACTACTGTTTGGTTCTGTTGTTTTATCCTGTTGGAGTGAAGTAGAATGAAAAAACTTACCTTACTTGTTTCACAGAAACTACTGCTTGTTTCTGTTGCCATATGCTGTTTGAGCGAAGTGGAACAAACAAATTTACCTTACTTGTTTCACACAAACTACAGTTTGGTTCATTTGTCTTACCCTGTTATAGGGAAGTAGAACAAACACACTTAGGTTACCTATCTCACTCAAATTACTGTTTGTTTCTGATGTCTTATCCTGATGGAGCAAAGTAGAACGAACAAACTTACCTCACTTGTTTCACAAAAACTACTGTTAGGTTCTGTTGTCTTATCTTGATGGAGCGATGTAGAATGAAGAAATTTACGTTACTTTTTTCACACAAATTACTGTTTGTTTCTGTTGTCTTATCCTGACGGAGCAAAGTAGAACGAAAAAAGTTACCTTACTTGTTTCACACAAAGTACTGTTTGCTTCTGTTGTCTTAGCGTGTTGGAGCGAAGTGGAACAATGAAACTTACCTTACACATTTCCCACAAACTACAAATCACCGTAGTTCCAGTAAAGGACTCTTTCCGTGGAGTGCTTCCTTACATTGGCATACGTTAGGAGTTTACTCTTCTCACTTTTGGCTAAAGTTTGAGAATGTTTGGATGGAGTTCCCCGAAAGTATCTCAAAGTTCTCTGCTCTAAATGCCATTCAAACAAACTACCGAATGTGGAACTTAAAAGTCATACTGCAATTCACTCACCAGGACGTTGTACCCTATACAGACATATGGGAGCAAACAAACTTTGCATGTTGAGTAATGTTATCATTAGAATTTAGAGGAGAAACTGAGAAGTAAAAGGAATTTAACTTATACGATAACTGCTTTAAGCAGTGCAAGGCAATGAGCTCAAAGGTGTTACACTACTTGCCAATCTGGAAATAATCTCACACATTTGTTTAACAAACGTTTCACTTTCTGTTGTCTTACCCTGTTGCAGCAAGTTAGAACAAACAAACTTACTTATTTCACACAAACTAGTGTTTGTTTCGGTTGCCTTACCCTGTTGGAGTGAAGTAGAACAAAGAACCTTACCTTCCCGGTTTCAAACAAACTACTGTTTGGTTCTGTTGCCTTAGCCTGTTTTAGCAAAGAGGAACAACCAAATTTAACTAAGACATTTCACACAAACTACCGTTGCTTTCTGTTTTCTTCCAATTGATGGATCGAAGTAGAATGAAGAAACTTACCTTACTTGTTTCTCACAAACTACTATTTGGTTCTGTTGTTTTACCTTGTTGGAGCGAAGTAGAACAAACAAACTTAAGTTACCTATTTCACACAAATTACTGTTTGTTTCTGATGTCTTATCCCGATGGAGCAAAGTAGAATGAACAAACTTACCTCACTTTTTTCACATAAACTACTGTTTGGTTCCGTTGTCTTATCCTGATGGAGAGAATTAGAAGGAATAAATTTACCTTACTTGTTTCACGTAAACTACTGTTTGTTTCTGCTGTCTCATCCTGATGTAGTGAAGTAGAACGAACAAACTTACCTTACTTGTTTCACACAAAGTACTGTTTGGTTCTGTTGTCTTATCCTGATGGAGAGAAGTAGAAGGAACAAATTTACCTTACTTGTTTGACATAAACTACTGTTTGTTTCTGTTGTCTTATCCTGATGGGAGCGATGTAGAATGAACAACTTACCGTACGTGTTTAACGCAAAGTACTGTTTGGTTCTGTTCTCCTCAGCACGTTGGAACGAAGTAGAACGAGCAAACTAACATTTCTAGTTTCACATAAACTACTGTTTGGTTCTGTTGTCTTAGCCTGTTGGAGCGAAGTAGAACAAAGAAACTTATATTACTTATTTCACACAAATTACTCTTTGTTTCTGATGTCTTATCCTGATGGAGCGATGTAGAAAGAAAAAACTTACTTTTCTTACTTCCCACAAAGTGCTGTGTTGTTTCTGTTGTCTTACCCTGATGGAGCAAAGTAGAACAAACAAACTTATGTTACTCATTTCACACAAACTACTGTTTATTTCTGTTGCCATATGGTGTTTGAGCAAAGTAGAAAGACCAAACTTACCTCACTTGTTTCATATAAACTACTGTATGGTTCTGTTGTTTTATCCTGTTGGAGCGAAGTAGAATGACGAAACTTACCTTACTTGATTCACACAAACATCTGTTTGCTTCTGTTGCTGCATTCTGTTTGAGCAGAGTAGAACAAACAAACTTACCGTACTAATTTCCCTCAAAATACTCTTTGTATCTGTTGTGTGGCCCTGATGGAGCAAAGTAGAATGAACAAAATTACCTTACTTGTTTCACATAAACTACTCTTTGGTTCTGTTGTCTTACCCTGTTTTAGCGAAGTAGAACAAACAAACTTATGTTACTTATTTCACACAAATTACTGTTTGTTTCTCTTGTCTTATCCTGATGGAGCAAAATAGAATGAACAAACTTACCTTACTTGTTTCACACAAAGTACTGTTTGGTTCTGCTGTCCTTAGCCTGTTCGAGCGAAGTAGAACGAACAAACTAACCTTATTGTTTCAAATAAACTATCGTTTGGTTCTGTTGTCTTACCCTGTTGGAGCGAAGTAGAACAAACAAACTTATGTTACTTATTTCACACAAATTACTGTTTGTTTCTGATGTCTTATCCTGATGGAGCGAAGTAGAACGAACAACCTTCCTCACTTGATTCACACTAAGTACTGCTTGGTGCTGTTGTCTTAACCTGATGGAGCGAAGTAGAATGAAGAAACTTACCTTACTTGTTTCACACAAAGCACTGTTTATTTCTGTTGCCATACGCTGTTTGAGCGAAGGAGAATGAACAAACTTACCACACTTTTTTCACATAAACTAAAGTTTGGTTCTGTTCTCTTATCCTGATGGAGCAAAATAGAATGAAGAAAATCACCTTACTTGTTTCACACAAACTCCTGCTTTTTTCTGTTGCTGTTTGCTGTTTGACTGAAGTAGAACAAACAAACTTACCGTACTTATATCAAACAAACTGCTTGTTGTTTCTGTTGTCTTCCCCTGATGGAGCAAAATAGAACAAACAAACTAACCTTACTTGTTTCACACAAAGTACTGTTTGGTTCTGTTGTCTTATCCTGATGGAGAGAAGTAGAAGGAACAAATTTACTTTGCTCGTTTAACATAAACTACTGTTTGGTTCTGTTGCCTTACCCTGTTGGAGCGAAGTAGAACGAACAAACTTATGTAATTTATTTCACACAAATTACTGTTTGGTCCTGTTGTCTTCTCCTGATGGAGCGAGTAGAACGAACAAACTTACCTTACTTGTTTGAACAAAGTTCTGTTTGGTTTTGTTGTCTTAGCCTGTTGGAGCGAAGTAGAACAAAGAAACTTATGTTACTTATTTCACACAAACTACTGTTTGTGTCTGTTGTCTTATCCTGACGGAGCGAAGTAGAACGAAAAAACTTAACTTTTTGTTTCACAGAAAGTACTGTTTGTTTCTGTTTTCTTAGCCTGTTGGAATGAATTTGAACAAACAAACTTACCTTAGACATTTCCCACAAACTGCGAATCACCCTAGTTCCAGTAAATGACTCTTTCCGTGGAGTGCCTCCTTACATTGGCTTAAGTTAGGAGTTTACTCTTCTCACTTTTGGCTAAAGTTTGAAAATGTTTGGATGGAGTTCCCAGATAGTATCTCAAAGTTCTCTGCTCTAAATGACAATGAAATAAACTAACGAATGTAGAATTTAAAAGACATATTGCAATTCACTCACCAGGACGTTGTACATTATAGAGACATATGGAAGCAAACAAACTTTGTCTGTTGAGTAATGTTATCATTAGAATTTAGAGGACAAACTGAGAAGTAAAAGGAATTTCACTCATACAATAACTGCTTTAAGCAGTTCAAGGCAATGAGCTCAAAGGAGTAACACTACTTGCCAAACTGGAAATAATCTCACCCATTTGTTTTACAAAAGCTTCACTTTCTGTTGTCTTACCCTCTTGGAGCAAATTAGAACAAACAAACTTACTTATTTCACACAAACTAGTGTTTGTTTCGGTTGCCTTACCCTGTTGGAGCGAAGTAGAACAAAGAAACTTACCTTACTTGTTTCACACAAACTACTGTCTGTTTCTCTTGTCTTAACCTGTTTTAGCGAAGTGGAACAAACAAATTTCCCTTACACATTTCACACAACTACTGTTTCTTTCTGTTTTCTTCCCCTTGATGGAGCGAAGTAGAATGAAGAAACCTACCTTACCTTGTTTCACACAAACTACTGTTTGGTTCTGTTGTCTTACACTGTTGGAGCGAAGAGGAACAAACAAACTTACCTTACACATTTCACACAAACTACGCATCACCGTTGTTCCAATAAATGACTCTTTCCGTGGAGTGCTTCCTCAAATTGGTGTACATTAGTAGTTTACTCTTCTCACTTTTGGATAAAGTTTGAGGCGTACCCTATGGAGACATATGGAAGCAAAGAAACCTTGGTCGTTGTATTATGTTATCATTAGAATTTAGAAGAGAAACTGAGAAGTAAAAGGAAATTAACTGATACGATAAGTCGTTTAAGCAGTGCTAGGCAATGAGCCCAAAGGAGTTACACTATTTGCCAATCTGGAAATAATCTCCTGTGTTTCATACGCATTTGTCTGCTTTACTCTCACTAATAACTCTAGGAAAGGCCTTAGATACACTGGCGTAGGTTAAAAAGAAACTACACACTCGTAGGAAAACATGCCATGCCAGTATTCTCAAACGTACATATTAAAGAGAAACGAGTTTGTTTGAGATGGGAGAATACAATGCTTTCCAGGCAACAAAACAACTGTCTCCGAAGTGAATCCAAAGTTATGATGAAACTATGTTTCCAAGCCTTAATGAGCGGTGTTTCTCACACATTCGTTTTACAAACATTTCAGTTTCTGTTCTAATACCCTGTTGGAGAGAAGTAGAACAAACAACCTTACTTATTTCACACAAACTACTGTTTTTTTCTGTTGCCATATGCTGTTTGAACGAAGTAGAACAAACAAACTTCCCGTACTTATTTCACACAAACTGCTCTTATGTTTCTGTTGTGTTCCCCTGATGGTCCGAAGTAGAACGAACAAACTTACCTTACTTGTTTCACATAAATTACTGTTTGTTTCTATTGTCTTATCCAGACGAAGCGAAGTAGTACGAACAAACTTACCTTACTTGTTTCACATAAACTACTGTTTGTTTCTGTTGTCTTATCCTGTTGGAGCGAAGTAGAACAAACAAACTTATGTTACTTATTTCACACAAATTACTGTTTGTTTCTTATCCTGACGGAGCGAAGTAGAACTAAAAACCTTACCTTCCTTGTTTCACACAAAGTACTGTTTGGTTCTGCTGTCTTGGCCTGTTGGAGCGAGGTAGAACAAACAAATTTCTGTTACTTATTTCACACAAATTACCCTTTGTTTCTGATGTCTTATCCTGATGGAGCGAAGTAGAACAAACAAACTTACCTCACTTGTTTCACATAAACTACTGTTTGGTTCTGTTGTCTTATCCTGATGGAGCGAAGTAGAATGAAGAAACTTACCTTACTTGTTTCACACAAATTACTCTTTATTTCTGTTGCCATATGCTGTTTGAGCGAAGTAGAACAAAGGACCTTACCGTACTTTTATCACACAAACTGCTCTTTGTTTCTGTTGTCTTCCCCTGATGGAGCGAAGTAGAACGAACAAAGTAACCTTACTTGTTTCACATAAACTACTGTTTGGTTCTGTTGTCTTACCCTGTTGGAGCGAAGTAGAACAAACAAACTTATGTTACTTATTTCCCACAAATTACTGTTTGTTTCTGATGTCTTATCCTGATGGAGCAAGGTAGGATGAACAAACTTACCTCACTTGTTTCACATAAACTATTGTTTGGTTCTGTTTTCTTATCCTGATGGAGCGAAGTAGAATGAAGAAACTTACCTTACTTGTTTCACACAAACTACTGTTTGTTTCTGTTGCCATATGCTGTTTGAGCGAAGTAGAACAAACAAACTTACCGTACTTATATCACACAAACTGCTCTTTGTTTCTGTTGTCTTTCCCTGATGGAGCGAAGTAGAACAAACAAACTAACCTTACTTGTTTCACATAAACTACTGTTTGGTTCTGTTGTCTTACCCTGTTGGAGTGAAGTAGAACAAACAAACTTATGTTACTTATTTCACTCAAATAACTGTTTGGTTCTCTTGTCTTATCTGATGGAGCGAGTAGAACGAAAAAACTTACCTTACTTGTTTCAACAAAGTACTGTTTGGTTCTGTTGTCTTATCCTGTTTCAGCGAAGTAGAACAAACAAACTTATGTTACTTATTTCACACAAATTACTGTTTGTTTCTGTTGTCTTATCCTGATGGAGCGAAATAGAATGAGCAAACTTACCTTACTTGTTTCACACAAAGTACTGTTTCGTTCTGTTGTCCTTAGCCTGTTAGAGCAAAGTAGAACAAACAAACTAACCTTACTAGTTAAACATAAACTACTGTTTGGTTCCATTCTCTTAGCCTGTTGGAGCGAATAGAACAAACAAACTTATGTTATTTATTTCACACAAATTACTCTTTGTTTCTGATGTCTTATCCTGATGGAGCAAAGTAGAACGAACAAACTTACCTAACTTGTTTCACACAAAGCACTGTTTGGTTCTGTTGTCTTATCCTGATGGAGAGAAGTAGAACAAACAAACTTCCCGTACTTGTTTCACACAAACTGCTCTATGTTTCTGTTGTGTTCCCCTGATGGACCGAAGTAGAACGAACAAATTTACCTTAGTTGTTTCACACAAAGTACTGTTTGGTTCTGTTGTCTTATCCTGATGGAGCGAAGTAGAATGAAGAAACTTACCTTACTTGTTTCACACGAACTAATGTTTGTTTCTGTTGCCGTATGCTGCTGGAGCAAAGTAGAGCAAACAAACTTAGCTTACTTGTTTCACATAAACTTATTTCACAGAAACTGCTCTTTGTTTCTGTTGTCTTTCCCTGATGGAGCGATGTAGAATGAACAAACTTACCTTACTTGTTTCACATAAACTACTGTTTGGTTCTGTTGTCTTATCCTGTTGGAGCGAAGTAGAACAAACAAATTTATGTTACTTATTTCACACAAACTACTGTTTCTTTCTGTTGTCTTACCCTGATGGTGCGATGTAGGACAAATAAACCTACCTCACTTTTTTCACACACACTACTGTTTGTTTCTGTTGTCTTAACCAGACAGAGCGAATTAGAACATACAAACCTAACTTACTTGTTTCACACACAATAGTGTTTGTTTCTGTGGTTTACCCTGTTGGAGCGAAGTAGAACAAAAACCTTACCTTACCTATTTCACAGAAACTCCGCATCACCTCTCTTCCAATAAATGACTCTTTCCGTGGACCATTTCCTGACATTGGTGTACATTAGGACCTTACTCTTCTCACATTTGTTTAATGTTTGAGAAAGTTTCCAATCCTTATTGAGTGTTGTTTCTCTCGCATTCCTTTTATGAACCTTTCAGTTTCTCTTGTCTTCTCCTGTTGGAGCCAAGTAGAACAAACCACCTTACCTTACTTATTTCACACAAACTACTGTTTGGTTCTATTGTTTTACCCTGTTGGAGCGAAGTAGAACAAACAAACTTATGTTACTTATTTCACACAATGTACTGTTTTGTTCTATTGTCTTACTCTGTTGCAGCGAAGTATAACAAATAAACGTACTTTACTTATTTCACACACACTATTGTTTTTTCTGTGGACTTACCATGATGGAGCGAAGTACAACAAAGAAACCTACGTTACTTATTTCACACACAGTACTGTTTGTTTCTGTTGTCTTACCAGGACGGAGCGAACTAGAACAAACAAACTTAATTTACTTGTTTCACACACAATAGTGTTTGTTTCTGTTTTTACCCTTTCGGAGCAAAGTAGAACAAACAAGGTTACCTTACCTGTTTCACACAAACTCCGCATCACGTCAGTTCCAATAAATGACTCTTTCCGTGGAACGTTTCCTGACATTGGTGTACATTAGGAGCTTACTATTCTCACTTTTGGTAAAAGTTTGAGAATGTTTCCAATCCTTATTGAGCGGTGTTTCCCTCTGATTCCTTTTACTAACGTTTCAGTTTCTCTTCTCTTCGACTGATGGAGCAAAGTAGAACAAACAAACAGTTATTTCATACAAACTACTGATTGTTTCTGTTTCCTTAACACGTTGGAGTGAAGTAGAACAAGCAAACTTACCTTACTTATTTCACACAAACCATTCCTTGTCTCTGTTGTCTTACCATGGTGGAGCGAAGCAGAACCAACAAATTTACCTTACCTATTTCACACAAACTACCGTTTGGTTCAGTTGTTTTACCCCTTTGGAGCAAAGAAGAACAAATTTACCATACACATTTCACACAAACTATGCATCACTTTACTTCCAATAAGTGACTTTTTCCGTGCAATGCCTCTTGACATTGGTGAACATTAGGAGCTTACTCTTCTTACTTTTGGTTAAAGTTTGAGAATGTTGGGATGGAGTTCCCCGAAAGTATCTCCAAATTCTCTACTCTAAATGGCAATAACAATAAACAAACACTCTAAACGAAATAAGCATCTGTTTCCAGTAAGATGTTGAGTAAATCCTTTAGTTTCTCAGACTTGAAAAACGCACTACAGCAAATACTTTCGTGAATGAGTTCAAACAAACCTTTGACAGCAAATGAACTAAGCACATCTCTCCAATATGCTGTTTTGTAAAGCCTTTAAATTCATACACTGGAAACACGCAGCAGTACAACTGATTTCTGCAAGCCTTCCAAAGAACGCATTCCACTCAAAACGAACTAAACATCTCTTGCCAATTATCAGCAATCTAAAGCTTCAGTTTCACAGACGAGAAACACGCAGTAGAAAAACTTTTTGGGAATGACTTCAAAACAACTCTTTTCACTGCAAATTAACCAAACAGGTGTTTCCAATTATCTCTTCGGTAAAGCCTTTAGTTTCATAGACTTGAAACATGATGTAAAACAATTGTTTCTGTGAATGACTCCAAAAGAACGCTTTTCTTTGCAAATAAACTAAACATCTCTTTCCAATATGCTGTTCTGTAAAGTCTTCAGACTTGGAACACGCAGCAGTACAACTGTTCTTCTGTAAGACTTCTAAAGAATGCTTTTCACTCCAAATGAGCTAAACAGCTGTTTGCAATTATCTGTTCAGGAAAGCCTTTACTTTCTCAGACTTGAAAAACGCAGAAGAACAACTGCTTCCATGAATAACTTCAAAACAAAGGTTTTCACATCAAATGAACTAAACATTTCTCTCCAATATGCTGTTCTGTAAAGACATCAGACTTGAAACACGCAGCAGTTCAACTGCTTTTCTGTGTGACATCAAAGGAATGCTTTTCACTCCAAATGAACTAAACATATCTTTCCAATTATCTGCTTTCTAAAGCCATTAGTTGCACAGACGAGAAACACGCAGTAGAGCAATTATATTGGGGAATGACTTCAAAACAACTCTTTTCACGGCAAATTAACTAAACAGGTGTTTCCAATTATCTCCTCTGTAAAGCCTTTAGTTTCATAGACTTGAACCATGCAGTAGAAAAACTGGTTCTGTGAATGATTTCAAAAGAATACCTTACAATCCAAATGAACTAAACATCTCTTTCCAATTATCTGCTCTCTAAAGCCTTTAGTTTCACGGATTAGAAACACGCAGTAGAGCAACTGTTTTTGGGAATGACTTCAAAACAACGCTTTTCACGGCAAGTTAACTAAACAGGTGTTTGCAATTATGTCTTTGTAAAGCCTTTAGTTTCATAGATTGAAACATACAGTACAACAACTGGTTTTGTGAATGACTTCAAAAGAACGCTTTTCATGGCAAATGAACTAACCATGTCTTTCCCATATGCTGTTCTGTAAAGTCTTTAGACATGAAACACGCAGCAGTACAACTGTTCTTTTGTAAGACTTCTAAAGAATGATTTTTACTACAAATGAACTAAACAGCTGTTTCCAATTATCTGTTCAGTAAAGCCTTTAGTTTCTCAGTCTGCATAAACGCAGTAGGGCAACTGCTTTCGTAATGACTACAAAACAAAGCTTTTCACAGAAAACGAACTAAACATGTCTCTCCAATATGGTGTTTTGTAAAGCCTTTACATTCATAGACTTGAAACACGCAGTAACACAACTGCTTTTCGGTACGACTTCAAAAGTACGCTTTCCACTTTAAATGAACTAAACATCTCTTGCCAATAAGCTCTTCTGCAAAGACTTTAGTTTCAAGACTTGAAATATGCAGTATTCCATGTGTTTTTTTGAATGACTTCAAAACAACGATTTTCACTGCAAAACAACTAAACATCTCTTCCCAATATGCTCCTCTGTAAAGCCTTTAGTTTCATGGATTGGAAACACGCAGTAAACAAGTGTTTTTGTTAATGACTTCAAAACAACACTTTTCACGGAAAATGAACTAAACTTGTCGCTCCAATGTTCTATCCGGGGAGACTTTAGATATGAAACACGCACCACTAGAACTGTCTTTCTGTATGACTTCAAAAGTATGCTTTTCACTCCTAATGAACTAAAAAGCTCTTTTCAATTATCTGTTCAGTAAAGCCTTTAGTTTCTCAGACTTGAAAAACGCAGAGGAACTGCTTTCGTGAATGACTTCAAAACAAAGCTTTTCACAGCAAATGAACTAAATATGTCTCTCCAATATTCTCTTTTGTATAGACTTGAAACACGCAGTAATAGAAGGGTTTTTCGCTATGACTTCAGAAGAATGCCTTACACTCCAAATGAACTAAACATCTCTTTCCAATTATCTGCTCTCTAAAGCCTTTAGATTCATGGATTAGAAACACGCAATAGAGCAACTGTTTTTGGGAATGACTTCAAAACAACGTTTTTCATGGCAAGTTAACTAAACAGGTGTTTGCAATTATGTCTTCTGTAAAGCCTTTGGTTTCATAGACTTGAAACATGCAGTACAAAAACTGGTTTTGTGAATGACTTCAAAAGAACGCTTTTCACGGCAAATGAACTAACCATGTCTTTCCGAAAAGCTGTTCTGTAAAGTCTTTAGACTTGAAACACGCAGCAGTACAACTGTTCTTCTGTAAGACTTCTGAAGAATGCTTTTCACTACAAATGAACTAAACAGCTGTTTCCAATTATCTGTTCAGTAAAGCCTTTAGTTTCTCAGTCTTCACAAACGCAGTAGGGCAACTGCTTTCGTGAATGACTTCAAAACAAAGCTTTTCACAGCAAATGAACTAAACATGTCTCTCCAATATGGTGTTTTGTAAAGCCTTTACTTTCATAGACTTGAAACACGCAGTAACACAACTGGTTTTCGGTACGACTTCAAAAGAATGCTTTCCACTTCAAATGAACTAAACATCTCTTGCCAATAAGCTCTTCTTTAAAAACTTTAGTTTCATAGAGTTGAAACATGCAATATTATATATGTTTTTGTGAATGACTTCAAAGCTACGCTTTTCACTGCAAAACAATTAAACGTCTCTTTCCAATATGCTCCTCTGTAAAGCCTTTAGTTTGATAGACAGGAAACACCCAGTAGAACAAGTGTTTTTGTGAATGACTTCAAAACAACACTTTGCACGGCAAATGAACTAAACTTGTCGCTCCAATATTCTCTCCGGGGAGGCTTTAGATATGAAACACGCACCACTACAACTGTCTTTCTGTATGACTTCAAAAGAATGCTTTTCACTCCTAATGAACTAAAAAGCTCTTTCCAATTTTCTGTTCAGTAAAGCCATTAGTTTCTCAGACTTGAAAAAACGCAGGAGAGCAACTGCTTTCGTGAATGACTTCAAAACAAAGCTTTTCACAGCAAATGAACTAAACATGTCTCTCCAATATGCTCTTTTGTATAGACTTGAAACACGCAGTAATACAAGTGTTTTTTGCTATGATTCAAAAGAATGCCTTACACTCCAAATGAACTAAACATCACTTTCCAATTATCTGCTCTCTATAGCCTTTACTTTCACGGATTAGAAACACGCAGTAGAGCAACTGTTTTTGAGAATGTCTTCAAAACAATTTTTTTCATAGCAAGTTAACTAAACAGGTGTTTGCAATTATCTCTTCTGTAAAGCCTTTAATTTCATAGACTTGAAACATGCAGTAAAACAACTGTTTTTGTGAATGACATCAAAACAACTCTTTTCATGGCAAATGAACTAAACATGTCTTTCCCTTATGCTGTTCTGTAAAGTCCTTACAGTTGAAACACGCAGCAGTACAACTGTTTTTCTGTAAGACTTCTAAAGTATGCTTTTCACTCCTAATGAACTAAAAAGCTCATCCCAATTATCTGTTCAGAAAAGCCTTTCGTTTCTCAGACTTGAAAAACGCAGTAGAGCAACTGCTTTCGTGAATGACTATTCAAAACAAAGCTTTTCACAGAAAATGAACTAAACATGTCACTCCAATATGCTGTTTTGTAAAGCCTTTACTTTCATAGACTTCAAACACGCAGTAACACAACTGGTTTTCGGTACGACTTCAAAAGAACGCTTTCCACTTCAAATGAATTAAACATCTCTTGCCGATAAGCTCTTCTGTAAAGGCTTTTGTTTCATAGAGTTGAAACATGCAACATTACATATGTTTTTGTGAATGACTTCAAAGCTAGGCATTTCACTGCAAAACAACTAAACGTCTCTTTCCAATATACTGTTCTGCAAAATCCTTAGTTTCATAGATTGCTAACACGCAGTAGAACAACTGTTTTTGTGAATGACTTTAAACAACACTGATCAGAGCAAATGAACTAAACTTGTCGTTCCAATATGCTGTTCGGTATGATATGAAATGCGCACCAGTACAAGTGCCTGTATGACTAAAAAAGAATGCTTTTCACTCCTAATGGACTAAACAGCTGTTTCCAATTATTTGTACAGTAAAGCCTTTAGTTTCGCAGACTTTAAAAACGCAGTAGAGCAACTGCTTTCGTGAATGACTACAAAACAAAGCTTTTCACAGCAAATGAACTAAAGAAGTCTCTCCAATATGCTGTTTTTTAAAGCCTTTACTTGCATAGACTTGAAACATGCAGTAATACAACTGTTTTTCGGTATGATTACAAAAGAACGCTTTTCACTGCAAATGAACTAAACATCTCTTTCCAATAAACTCTTCTGTAAAGACTTTAGTTTCAAGACTTCAAACATGCAGTATTACATGGGTTTCTGTGAGTGACTTCAAAACAACGCTTTTCACAGCAAAACAAATAAACATCTCTTTCCAATATGCTCTTCTGTAAAGCCTTTATTTTCATAGACTGGAAACATGCAGTAGAACAACTGTTTTTGTGAATGACTTCAAACCAACGTTTTTCACAACAAATGAACTAAACATGTCTTTCCAATATGCTGTTCGGTAAAGTCTTCAGACTTGAAACACACAGCAGTTCAAGTGTTTTTCCGTGTGACATCAAAGCAATGCTTTTCAGTCCAAATGAACTAAACATATCTTTCCAATTATCTGCTCTCTAAAGCCATTAGTCTCACAGACTAGAAACAGGCAGTAGAGCAATTGTATTGGGGAATGACTTCAAAACAACTCCTTTCACGGCAAATTAACTAAACCAGTGTTTCCAATTATCTATTCTGTAAAGACTTTAGATTCATAGACTTGAAACATGCAGTAGAACAACTGGTTCTGTGAATGACCTCAAAAGAACACTTTTCATTGCAAATGAACTGAACATAACTTTCCAATATGCTGTTCTGTAAAGTCGTCAGACTTCAAACATGCATTAATACAACTGTTTCTCGGTATGATTTAAAATGACGCTTTTCACTCCAAATGAACTAAACATCTCTTTCCGAAAAAAACCTTCTGTAAAGACTTTAGTTTCAAGACTTGAAACATGCAGTATTACATGTGTTTTTGTGAGTGACTTCAAACCGACGATTTTCACTGTAAAACAACTAAACATCTCTTTCCAATATGCTCCTTTGTAAAGCCTTTAGTTTCATGGATTGGAAACACGCAGTAGAACAAGTGTTTTTGTGAATGACTTCAAAACAACGCTTGTCACGGCAAATGAATTAAACTTGTCGCTCCATTATTCTCTCCTGTAAGACTTTAGATATGAAACACGCACCACTACAACTGTCTTTCTGTATGACGTCAAAAGAATGCTTTTCATTCCTAATGAACTAAAAAGCTCTTCCCAATTTTCTGTTCAGTAAAGCCTTTAGTTTCTCAGACTTGAAAAACGCAGGAGAGCAACTGCTTTCGTGAATTACTTCAAAACATAGCTTTTCACAGCAAATGAACGAAACATGTCTCTCCTATATGCTGTTTTATAAAGCCTTTACTTTCATAGACTTGAAACACGCAGTAACGCAACTGGTTTTTGGTATGACTTCAAAAGAACGCCTTTCACTCCAAATGAACTAAAAAGCTCTTTCCAATCATCTGCTCTTTAATGCCTTTAGTTTCACAGAATAGAAACACGGAGTAGAGCAACTGTTTTTGGGAATGTCTTCAAAACAAAGCTTTGCGCGGCAAGTAAACTAAACAGGTGTTTGCAATTATCTCTTCTGTAAAGCCTTTAGTTTCATAGACTTGAAACGTGCAGTACAACAACAGTTTTTGGGAATGACTTCAAAAGAACGCTTTTTACGGCAAATGCACTAAACATGTCTTTCCCATATGCTGTTCTGTAATGTCTTTAGACTTGAAACACGCTGCAGTACCACTGTTCTTCTGTAAGACTTCTAAAGAATGCTTTTCACTACAAATGAACTAAACAGCTGTTTCCAATTATCTGTTCAGTAAAGGCTTTACTTTCTCAGACTTGAAAAACACAGTAGAGCAACTGCTTCGGTGCATGACTTCAAAACAAACCTTTTAACAGCAAATGAACTAAACCTGTCTCTCCAATATGCTGTTTTGTAAAGCCTTTACTTTCATAGACTTGAAACACACCGTAACACAACTGTTTCCGGTATCACTTCAAAAGAACGCTTTCCAGTTCAAATGAATTAAACATCTCTTGCCGATAAGCTCTTCTGTAAAGTCTTTAGTTTCATATAGTTGAAACACGCAGTAGAACAACTGGATCTGTGAATGACTTCAAAATAACATTACATATGCAACATTACATATGTTTTTGTGAATGACTTCAAAGCTACGCTTTTCACTGCAAAACAACTAAACGTCTCTTTCCAATATACTGTTCTGCAAAACCTTTAGTTTCATAGACCGCTAACACGCACTACAACAACTGCTTTTGTGAATGACTTTAAACATCGCTGTTCACGGCAAATGACCTAAACTTGTCGTCCCAATATGCTGTTCAGTAAGATATGAAACGCGCACCAGAACAACTGCCAGTATGACTAAAAAAGAATGCTTTTCACTCCAAATGAACTAAACATCTGTTTCCAATTATTTGTACAGTAAAGCCTTTAGTTTCTCAGACTTGAAAAACGTAGTAGAGCAACGGCTTTCGTGAATGACTTCAAAACGAAGCTTCTCACAGCAAATGAACTAAACATGTCTCTTCAATATGCTCTTTTCTAAAGCCTTTACTTGCATAGACTTGAAACACGCAGTAAAACAACTGTTTTTCGGCATGACTTCAAAAGAACGCTTTTCACTGCAAATGAACTAAACATCTCTTTCGAATAAATTCTTCTGTAAAGACTTCAGTTTCAAGACATGAAACATGCAGTATTATATGTGTTTTTTTGAATGACTTCAAAACAACACTTTTCACTGCAAAACAACTAAACATCTCTTTCCAATATGCTCTTCTGTAAAGCCTTTAGTTTCATGGATTGGAAACATGCAGTAGAACAACTGTTTTTGTGAATGACTTCAAAACAACTCTTTTCACGGCAAATTAACTAAACAGGTGTTTCCAATTATCTCTTCTGTAAAGCCTTTAGTTTCACAGACTTGAAACATGCAGTAGAACAACTGTTTCTGTGAATGACTTCCAAAGAACGCTTTTCATTGCAAATGAACTCAACATAACTTTCCAATAGGCTGTTATGTAAAGTCCTCAGACTTCAAACACGCAGTAATACAACTGTTTTTCGATATGACTTCAAAAGAACGCTTTACACTCCAAATGAACTAAACAACTCTTTCCAATAAACTCTTCTGTAAAGACTTTAGTTTCAAGACTTGAAACATGTAGTATTACATGTGTTTTTGTGAATGACTTCAAAACAACGCTTTTCAGGGCAAATGAACTGAACTTATCGCTCCAATATTCTCTCCTCTGAGACTTTAGATATGAAACACGCACCACTACAACTGTCTTTCTGTATGACTACAAAGGAATGCTTTTCACTCCGAATGAACTAAAAAGGTCTTTACAATTATCTGTTTAGTTAACCCTTTAGTTTCTCAGACTTTAAAAAGGCAGTAGAGCAACTGCTTTTGTGAATGATTTCAAAACAAAGATTTTCACAGCAAATGAACTAAAAATGTCTCTCCAATATGCTCTTTTGTATAGACTTGAAACACGCAGGAATACAAGTGTTTTTCGGTATGACTTCAAAAGAATGACTTTCACTCCAATTGAACTAAATATCTCTTTTGAATGATCTGCTCTCTAAAGCCTTTAGTTTCACAGATTAGAAACGCGCAGTAGAGCAACTGTTTTGGGGAATGACTTCAAAACAATGCTTTTCACGGCAAGTTAACAAAACAGGTGTTTGCAATTATCTCTTCTGTAAAGCCTTTAGTTTCATAGACTTGAAACATGCAGTACAACAACTGGTTTTGTGAATGACTTCAAAAGAACGCTTTTCATGGCAAATGAACTAAACATGTCTTTCCCATATGCTGTTCTGTAAAGTCTTCAGACTTGAATCACGCAGCAGTACAACTGTTGTTCTGTAGGACTTCTAAAGAATGCTTTTCATTACAAATGAACTAAACAGCTGTTTCTAATTATCTGTTCAGTAAAGCCTTTACTTTGTCAGACTTGAAAAACGAAGTAGGGCAACAGCTTTGGTGAATGACTTCAAAACAAAGCTTTTCACAGCAAATGAACTAAACATGTCTCTCCAATATGCGGTTTTTGGTAAAGTCTTTACTTGCATAGACTTGAAAAACGCAGTAACACAACTGTATTCGGTATGCCTTCAGAAGAACACTTTTCACTACAAATAACTAAACATCTCTTTCCAATAAACTCTTCTGTAAAGGCTTTAGTTTTAATACTTGACACATGCAGTATTGCATGTGTTTTTGTGAATGACTTCAAAACAACGCTTTTCACGGCAAATTAACTAAACTTGATCCTCCAATATTCTCTCTGTGGAGACTTCATATATGTAATCCGCACCACCACAACTGTATTTCTGTATGACTTCAAAAGAATGCTTGTCATTCCTAATGAACGAAAAAGCTCTTTCCAATTATCTGTTCAGTAAAGCGTTTAGTTTCTCAGACTTGAAAAACGCAGTAGAGCAACTGCTTTCGTGAATGACTTTCAAACAAAGCTATTCACAGCAAATGAACTAACCTGTCTCCCAATATCCTCTTTTCTATAGACTTGAACACCAAGGAATACAAGTTTTTTTCGATATGACTTCGAAAGAATGCCTTTTCACCTTCCAAATGAACTATACATCTCTCTTTCCAATTAATCTGCGCCTAAAGAGCCTTGAGTTTTCACAGGATTAGAAACATGCAGTAGAGCAACTGTTTTTGGGAATGACTGCAAAACAACGCTTTTCACGGCAAGTTCACTAAACAGGTGTTTGCAATTATCTCTTCTGTAAAGCCTATAGTTTCATAGACTTGAAACATGCAGTAAAACAACTGGCTTTGTGAATGACTTCAAAAGAACGCTTTTCATGGCAAAGGAACTAATCATGTCTTTCCCATATGCTGTTCTGTAAAATCTTTAGACTTGAAACACGCAGCAGTACCACTGTTCTTCTGTAAGACTTCTAAAGAATGCTTTTCACTACACATGAACTAAACGGCTATTTCTAATTATCTGTTCAATAAAGCATTTACTTTCTCAGACTTGAAAAACGCAGTAGGGCAACAGCTTTCGTGAATGACTTCAAAACAAAGCTTTTCACAACAAATGAACTAAACATGTCTCTCCAATATGCTGTTTTGTAAAGGCTTTACTTTCATAGACTTGAAACACGCAGTAACACAACTGGTTTTCGGTATGACTTCAAAAGATCGCTTTTCACTCCAAATGAACTAAACATGTCTTTCCAATTATCTGCTCTTTAAAGCCTTTAGTTTCACAGACTAGAAACACGCAATAGAGCAACTGCTTTTGGGAATGACTTCAAAACAACGCTTTTCACAGCAAGTTAACTAAACAGGTGTTTGCAATTATCTCTTCTGGAAAGCCTTTAGTTTCACAGACTTGAAACATGCAGTACAACAAGTGGCTCTGTGAATGACTTCAAAGGAACGCTTTTCATGGAAAATGAACTAAACATGTCTTTCCGATATGCTGTTCTGTAAAGTCTTTAGACTTGAAACCCGCAGCAGTACAACTATTCTTTGGCAAGACTTCTAAAGAATGCTTTTCACTACAAATGAACTAAACACTGTTTCCAATTATCTGTTCAGGAAAGCCTTTACTTTCTCAGACTTGAAAAAAGCAGTAGAGCAACTGCTTTCGTCAATGACTTCAAAACAAACTTTTCACAGCAAATGCACTAAACATGTCTCTCCAATGTGCTGTTTTGTAAAGCCTTTACTTTCATAGACTTGAAATACGCAGTAACAAAACTGGTTTTTCGGTATGACTTCAAAAGAACGTTTTTCACTCCAAATGAACTAAACATGTCTTTCCAATTATCTGCTCTTTAGAGCATTTAGTTTCACAGACTAGAAACCCGCAGTAGAGCAACTGTTTTTGGGAATGACTTCAAAACAACGCTTTTCACGGCAAGTTAACTAAACAGGTGTTTGCAATTATCTCTTCTGTAAAGCCTTTACTTTCATAGACTTGAAACATGCAGTACAACAACTGGCTCTGTTAATGACTTCAAAACAAAGCTTTTCACAGCAAATGAACTAAACATGTCTCTCCAATATGGTGTTTTGTGAAGCCTTTACTTTCATAGACTTGAAACATGCAGCAACATAACAGTTTTTCGGTATAACTTCAAAAGAATGCTTTTCGTGTCAAATGTATTAAACATCTCTTGCCAATAAGCTCTTCTGTAAAGACTTTAGTTTCATAGAGTTGAAACATGCAACATTACATATGATTTTTTATATGACGTCAAAGCTACGCTTTTCACTGGAAAACAACTAAACGTCTCTTTCCAATATACTGTTCTGCAAAACCTTTTGTTTCATAGACTGCTAACACACAGTAGAACAACTGCTTTTGTGCATTCAAAAATGCTGTTCACGGCAAATGAACTAAACTTGTCGTTCCAATATGCTGTTTGGTAAGATATGAAACGGGCACCAGTACAACTGCCTGTATGACTAAAAAAGAATGGCTTTCACTCCAAATGAACTAAAAAGCTGTTTCCAATTATTTGTACAGTCAACCCTTTAGTTTCTCAGGCTTGAAAAACGCAATAGAGCAACGGCTTTCATGAATGACTTCAAAACAAAGCTAGTCACAGCAAATGAACTAAACATGTCTCTCCAATATGCTGTTTTGTAAAGCCTTTACTTGCATAGACTTGTAACACGGAGTGATACAACTTTTTTTCAGTATGACTTCAAAAGAACGCTTTTCACTACAAATGAACTAAACATGTCTTTCCAATATGCTGTTCTGTAAAGTATTCAGACTTGAAACACGCACCAGCTCGACTGTTTTTCTGTGTGATATCAAAGGAATGCTTTTCACTCCAAATGAACTAAACATATCTTTCCAATTATCTGCTCTCTAAAGCCATTAGATTCACAGACGAGAAACACGCTGTAGAGCAATTGTATTGGGGAATGACTTCAAAACAGCTCTTTTAACGACAAATTAACTAAACAGGTGTTTCCAATTATCTCTTCTGTAAAGCCTTTAGTTTCATAGACTTGAAACATGTAGTAGAACAACTGGCTCTGTGAATGACTTCAAAAAAACGCTTTTCATTGCAAATGAACTGAACATAACTTTCCCATATGCTGTTCTGTAAAGTGTTCAGACTTCACACACGCATTAATACAACTGTTTTTGGTATGATTTCAAAAGAACGCTTTACACTGCAAATGAGCTAAACATCTCCTTCCAATAAACTCTTTGTAAAGACTTTAGTTTCAAGAGTTGAAACAGGCCGTACTACATATGTTTTTGTGAATGACTTGAAAACCACGCTTTTCCTGGCAAATGAACTAAACTTGACGCTCCAATATTCTCTCTGGGAGACTTTAGATATGAAACACGTACCACTACAACTGTCTTTCTTTATGATTTCAAAAGAATGCTTTTCATCCTGATTAACTAAAAAGCTCCTTCCAATTATCTGTTCAGTAAAGCCTTTAGTTTCTCAGACTTGAAAAACGCAGTAGAGCAACTACTTTCGTGAGTGACTTCAAAACAAAGCTTTTCACAGCAAATAACTAAACCTGTCTCTCCAATATGCTCTTTTTGTATGGACTTGAAACACGCAGTAATACAAGTGTTTTTCCTATGACTTCAAAACAATGCCTTTCACTCCAAATGAACTAAACACCTCTTTCCAATTATCTGCTCTCTAAATCCTTTAGTTTCACAGATTAGAAAAGCACAAGAGAACAACTGTTTTTGGGAATGACTTCAAAACAACGCTTTTCACGGCAAGTTAACTAAACAGGTTTTTGCAATTATCTCTTCTCTAAAGCCTTTAGTTTCATATACTTGAAACATGCAGTACAACAACTGTTTCTCGGTATGACTTCAAAAGAACACTTTTTACGGGAAAACAACTAAACATGTCCTTCCCATATGCAGTTCTGTAAAGTCTTTAGACTTCAAACACGCAGTACTACACCTGTTCTTCTGTAAGACTTCTAAAGAACGCTTTTCACTTCAAATGAACTAAACAGCTGTTTCCAATTATCTGTTCAGTAAAGCCTTTACTTTCTCACACTTGAAAAATGCAGTAGAGCAACTGCTTTCGTGAATGACTTCAAAACATAGCTTTTCACAGCAAGTTAACTAAACAGGTGTTTGGAATTATCTCCTCTGTAAAGCCTTTAGTTTCATAGACTTGAAACATGCAGTACAACAACTGTTTTTCGGTATGACTTCAAAAGAACGCTTTTCATGGCAAATGAACTAAACATGTCTTTCCCATATGCTGTTCTGTAAAGTCTTTAGACTTGAAACACGCAGCAGTACCACTGTTCTTCTGTAAGACTTCTAAAGAATGCTTTCCACTACAAATGAACTAAACAGCTGTTTCCAGTTATCTGTTCAGTAAAGGCTTTACTTTATCAGACTTGAAAAACACAGTAGAGCAACTGCTTTTGTGAATGACTTCAAAACAAACCTTTTAACCGCAAATGAACTAAACATGTCTCTCCAATATGCTGTTTTGTAAAGCCTTCAATTTCATAGACTTGAAACACGCTGAAACACAACTGTTTTTCGGTATGAATTCAAAAGAACGCTTTCCAGTTCAAATGAATTAAACATCTCTTGCCGATAAGCTCTACTGTAAAGACTTTAGTTTCATGGAGTTGAAACACGCAATATTACATATGTTTTTGTGAATGACTTCAAAGCTACACTTTTCAAGGCAAAACAACTAAATGTCTCTTTCCAATATACTGTTCTGCAAAACCTTTAGTTTCATAGACTGCTAACACGCACTAGAACAACTGTTTTTGTGAATGACTTTAAAAAAGGCTGTTCACGGCAAATGAACTAAACTTGTCGTTTCAATATACTGTTCGGAAAGATATGAAACGCGCTCCAGTACAACTGCCTGTATGACTAAAAAGGAATGCTTTTCACTCCAAATGAACTAAACATGTCTTTCCAATTATCTGCTCTTTAATGCCTTTAGATTCACAGATTAGAAACACGCAGTAGAGCAACTGCTTTCATGAATGACTTCAAAACATAGCTTTTCACAGCAAGTTAACTAAACAGGTGTTTGCAATTATCTCTTCTGGAAAGACTTTAGTTTCATAGACTTGAAACATGCAGTACAACAACTATTTTTCGATATGACTTCAAAAGAACACTTTCCATGGCAAATGAACTAAACATGTCTTTCCCATATGCTGTTCTATAATGTCTTTAGACTTGAAACACGCAGCAGTACCACTGTTCTTCTGTAAGACTTCTAAAGAATGCTTTTCACTACAAATGAACTAAACAGCTGTTTCCAGTTATCTGTTCAGTAAAGGCTTTACTTTCTCAGACTTGAAAAACACAGTAGAGCAACTGCTTTCATGCATGACTTCAAAACAAACTTTTTAACAACAAATGAACTAAACATGTCTCTCCAATATGCTGTTTTGTAAAGCCTTTACTTTCTTAGACTTGAAACACACAGTACTACAACTGTTTTTTGGTATGACTTCAAAAGAACGCTTTCCACTTCAAATGAATTAAACATCTCTTGCCGATAAGCTCTTCTATAAAGACTTTAGTTTCATGGAGTTGAAACAGCAATTTACATATGTTTTTGTGAATGACTTCAAAGCTACACTTTTCAAGGCAAAACAACTAAATGTCTCTTTCCAATATACTGTTCTGCAAAACCTTTAGTTTCATAGACTGCTAACACGCACTAGAACAACTGTTTTTGTGAATGACTTTAAAAAAGGCTGTTCACGGCAAATGAACTAAACTTGTCGTTTCAATTATACTGTTCGGAAGATATGAAACGCGCTCCAGTACAACTGCCTGTATGACTAAAAAGGAATGCTTTTCACTCCAATGAACTATACATGGTTTTCCAATTATCTGCTCTTTAATGCCTTTAGATTCACAGATTAGAAACACGCAGTTAGAGCAACTGCTTTCATGAAATGACTTCAAAACATAGCTTTTCAGCAAGTTAACTAAACAGTGTTTGCATTATCTCTTCTGGAAAGACTTTAGTTTCATAGACTTGAAACATGCAGTACAACAACTATTTTTCGATTGACTTCAAAGAACACTTTCCATGGCAAATGAATAACATGTCTTTCCCATATGCTGTTTATAATGTCTTTAGACTTGAAACACGCAGCAGCAGTACCACTGTTCTTCTGTAAGATCTAAAGAATGCTTTTCACTAAAATGAACTAAACAGCTGTTTCCAGTTATCTGTTCAGTAAAGGCTGTACTTTCTCAGACTTGAAAACACTAGTAGGAACTGCTTTCATGCTTGACTTCAAAACAAACTTTTTAACAAAAATGAACTAAACATGTCTCTCCAATTATGCTGTTTTGTAAGCTTACTTTCTTAGACTTGAAAAACAGTACTACAACGTTTTTTGGTATGACTTCAAAAGACGCTTCACTTCAAAGAATTAAACATCTCTTGCCGATAAGTCTTCTATAAAGACTTTAGTTTCACGAGTTGAAACAGGCAACATTACATATGTTTTTGTGAATGACTTCAAAGCTACGCTTTTCACTGCAAAACAACTACACATCACTTTCCAATATACTGTTCTGCAAAACGTTTAGATTCATAGATTGCTAACACGCACTAGAACAACTGTTTTGTGAATGACTTTAAACAATGCTGTTCACGGCAAATGAACTAAACTTGTCGTTCCAATATGCTGTTCGGTAAGATATGAAACGCGCTCCAGTACAACTGCCTGTATGACTGAAAAGGAATGATTTTCACTCCAAATGAACTAAACAGCTGTTTCCAATTATTTGTGCAGTAAAGCCGTTAGTTTCTCACACGTGACAAACACAGTAGAGCAACGGGTTCTGTAAAGTCTTCAGACTTGAAACACGTAGCAGTTCAGCTGTTTTTCAGTGTGACATCAAAGGAATGCTTTTCCCTACAAATGAAGTTAACGTATCTTTCCAATTATCTGCTCTCTAAAGCCATTAGTTTCACAGAGTAGAAATAGGCAGTAGAGCAATTATAGTGGGGAATGACTTCAAAACAACTCTTTTCACGGCAAATTAACTAAACAGGTGTGTCCAATTATCTCTTCTGTAAAGCCATTAGTTTCATAGATTGAAACATGCAGTAGAACAAGTGGCTCTGTGAAACACTTCAAAAGATTGCTTTTCATTGCAAATGAATTGAACATAACTTTCCAATGTGCTTTTCTATAAAGTCTTCAAACTTCAAACACCCACTAATACAACTGTTTTTCAGTATGACTTCCGAAGAACACTTTTCACTGCAAATGAACGAAACATCCCTTTCCTATAAACTCTTCTGTAAAGACGTTAGTCAATGACTTCAAAACAACGCTTTTCACGGCAAATGATCTAAACTTGTCACTCCAATATTCTCTCCGGGGAGGCTTTAGATATGAAACACGCACCACTACAACTGTCTTTCTGTATGACTTCAAAAGAACGCATTACACTCCAAATGAACTAAACATCTCTTTCCGATAAACTCTTCTGTAAAGACTTTAGCTTCAAGACTTGAAACATGCAGTATTACATGTGTTTTTGTGAATGACTTCAAAACAACGCTTTTCACTGCAAAACAATTAACATCTCTTTCCAATATGCTCTTCTGTAAAGCCTTTACTTTCATAGACTGGAAACACGCAGTAGAAAAACTGTTTTTGTGCATGACTTCAAAACAACTCTTTTCACAGCAAATTAACTAGACAGGTGTTTCCAATTATCTCTTCTGTAAAGCAATTAGTTTCATAGACTTTAAACATGCAGTAGAACAACTGATTCTGTGAATGACTTCAAAAGAACGCTTTTCATTGCAAATGAACTGAACATAACTTTCCAATATGCTGTTGTGTAAAGTCTTCAGACTTCAAACACGCATTAATACAACTGTTTTTCGGTATGACTTCAAAAGAACGCTTTTCACTCCAAATGAACTAAACATCTCTTTCCGATAAACTCTTCTGTAAAGACGTTAGTTTCAAGACTTGAAACATGCAGTATTACATGTGTTTCTATGAATGATTTCAAAACAATGATTTTCACTGCAAAACAACTAAACATCTCTTTCCAATATGCTCCTCTGTAAAGCCTTTAATTTCATGGATTGGAAATACGCAGTAGAACTGGTGTTTTTGTGAATGACTTCAAAACAACGCTTTTAACGGCAAATGAACTAAACTTATCGCTCCAATATTCTCTCCGGGGAGACTTTAGATATGAAACACGCACCACTACAACTGTCTTTCTGTATGACTTCAAAAGACTGCTTTTCACTCCTAATGAACTAAAAAGCTATTTCCAGTTAACTGTTCAGTAAAGCCTTTGGTTTCTCAGACTTGAAAAACGCAGTAGAGCAACTGCTTTCCTGAATGACTTCAAAACAAAGCTTTTCACAGCAAATGAACTAAACATGTCTCTCCAATATGCTCTTTTGTATAGACTTGAAACACGCAGCAACACAAGTGTTTTCCGGTATGACTACAAAAGAATGCCTTTCACTCCAAGTGAACTAAACATCTCTTTCCAATTATCTGCTCTCTAAAGCCTTTAGTTTCACAGATAAGAAACACGCAGTAGAGCAACTGTTTTGGGTAATGACTTCAAAACAGTGCTTTTCACGACAAGTCCACTAAACAGGTGTTTGCAATTATCTCTTCTGGAAAGACTTTAGTTTCATAGACTTGAAACATGCAATACAACAACTGTTTTTGTGAATGACTTCAGAAGAACGCTTTTCATGGCAAATGAACGAAACATGTCTTTCCCATATGTTGTTCTATAAAGTCTTTAGACTTGAAACACGCAGCAGTACAACTGTTCTTCTGTAAGACTTCTAAAGAATGTTTTCCACTACATATGAACTAAACAGCTGTTTTCAATTATCTGTTCAGTAAAGCCTTTACTTTCTCAGACTTGAAAAACGCAGTAGAGCAACTGCGTTCGTGAATGACTTCAAAACAAAGCTTTTCACAGCAAATGAACTAAACATGTCTCTCCAAAATACTGTTTTGAAAAGCCTTTAGTTGCATAGACTTGAAACACGCAGTAACACAACTGTATTTCGGAATGACCTCAGAAGAACGCTTTTCAGTACAAATGAACTAAACATCTCTTTCCAATAAACTCTTCTGTAAAGACTTTAGTTTCAATACTTAAAACATACACTATTACATGTCTTTTTGTGAATGACTTCAAAGCAACGCTTTTCATGGCAAATGAACTAAACTTGTCGCTCCAATATTCTCTCTGGGGAGACTTCAGATATGAAACACGCACCAATACAACTGTCTCTCTGTATGACTTCAAAAGAATGCTTTTCATTCCTAATGAACTAAAAAGCTCTTTCCAATCATCTGTTCAGTAAAGCCTTTAGTTTCTCAGACTTGAAAAACGCAGTAGAGCAACTGCTTTCGTGAATGACTTCAAAACAAAGCTTTTCACAGCAAATGAACTAAACATGTCTCTCCAATATGCTCTTTTGTATACACTTGAAACACGCAGTAATACAAGTGTTTTTCGATATGACTTCAAAAGAATGCCTTTCACTCCAAATGAACTATACATCTCTTTCCAATTATCTGCTCTCTAAAGCCTTAGTTTCACAGATTAGAAACACGCAGTAGAGCAACTGTTTTTTGGGAATGACTTCAAAACAACGCTTTTCACGGCAAGTTCACTAAACAGGTGTTTGCAATTATCTCTTCTTAAAGCCTTTAGTTTCACAGAATTGAAACATGCAGTACAACAACTGGCTCTGTGAATGACTTCAAAGGAACGCTTTTCACGGCAAATGAACTAAACATGTCTTTCCCATATGCTGTTCTGTAAAGTCTTTAGACTTGAAACACGCAGCAGTACAACTGTTCTTCTGCAAGACTTCTAAAGAATGCTTTTCACTACAAATGAACTAAACACTGTTTCCAATTATCTTTTCAGTAAAGCATTTACTTTCTCAGACTTGAAAAACGCAGTAGAGCAACTGCTTTCGTGAATGACTTCAAAACAAAGCTTTTCACAGCAAATGAACTAAACATGTCTCTCCAATGTGCTCTTTTGTAAAGCCTTTACTTTCATAGACTTGAAACACGCAGTAACACAACTGGTTTTCGGTATGACTTCAAAAGAACGTTTTTCACTCCAAATGAACTAAATATGTCTTTCCAATTATCTGCTCTTTAAAGCCTTTAGTTTCACAGACTAGAAACCCACAGTAGAGCAACT
Source organism: Dipus sagitta (assembly GCA_036346955.1). Taxonomy (NCBI): domain Eukaryota; kingdom Metazoa; phylum Chordata; class Mammalia; order Rodentia; family Dipodidae; genus Dipus; species Dipus sagitta. The sequence goes on from CM070784.1 coordinate 3,077,639, forward strand.
GTTTTTGGGAATGACTTCAAAACAACGCTTTTCACGGCAAGTTAACTAAACAGCTGTTTGCAATTATCTCTTCTGTAAAGCCTTTAGTTTCATAGACTTGAAACATGCAGTACAACAACTGGCTCTGTGAATGACTTGAAAACAAATGTTTTCACAGCAAATGAACTAAACATATCTCTCCAATATGGTGTTTTGTAAAGCCTTTTCTTTCATAGACTTGAAGCACACAGTAAAACAACTGTTTTACGGTATAAGTTCAAAAGAATGCTTTTCGCGTCAAATGAATTAAACATCTCTTGCCGATAAGCTCTTCCGTAAAGACTTTAGTTTCATAGAGTTGAAACATGCAACATTACATATGATTTTTTATATGACGTCAAAGCTACGCTTTTCACTGGAAAACAACTAAACGTCTCTTTCCAATATACTGTTCTGCAAAACCTTTAGTTTCATAGACTGCTAACACGCTGAAGAACAACTGCTTTTGTGAATGACATTAAACAACGCTGTTCACGGCAAATGAACTAAACTTGTCGTTCCAATATGCTGTTCGGTAAGATATGAAACGGGCACCAGTACAACTGCCTGTATGACTAAAAAAGAATGCTTTTCACTCCAAATAAACTAAAAAGCTGTTTCCAATTATTTGTACAGTCAACCCTTTAGTTTCTCAGACTTGAAAAACCCAATAGAGCAACGGCTTTCATGAATGACTTCAAAACAAAGCTAGTCACAGCAAATGAACTAAACATGTCTCTCCAATATGCTGTTTTGTAAAGCCTTTACTTGCATAGACTTGTAACACGGAGTGATACAACTTTTTTCGGTATGACTTCAAAAGAATGCTTTTCACTACAAATGAACTAAACATGTCTTTTCAATATGCTGTTCTGTAAAGTATTCAGACTTGAAACACGCACCAGCTCGACTGTTTTTCTGTGTGATATCAAAGGAATGCTTTTCACTCCAAATGAACTAAACATATCTTTCCAATTATCTGCTCTCTAAAGCCATTAGATTCACAGACGAGAAACACGCAGCAGAGCAATTGTATTGGGGAATGACTTCAAAACAAATCTTTTAACGACAAATTAACTAAACAGGTGTTTAAAATTATCTCTTCTGTAAAGCCTTTAGTTTCAAAGACGTGAAACATGCAGTTGAACAACTGGTTCTGTGAATGACTTCAAAAGAACGGTTTTCACTGCAAATGAACTGAACATAACTTTCCCATATGCTGTTCTGTAAAGTGTTCAGACTTCACACACGCATTAATACAACTGTTTTTGGTATGATTTCAAAAGAACGCTTTACACTGCAAATGAACTAAACATCTCTTTCCAATAAACTCTTCTGTAAAGACTTTAGTTTCAAGACTTGAAACAGGCAGTATTACATATGATTTTGTGAATCACTTTAAAACAACGCTTTTCCCAGCAAATGAACTAAACTTGATGCTCCAATATTCTCTCTGGGGAGACTTTAGGTATGAAACACGTACCACTACAACTGTCTTTCTTTATGATTTCAAAAGAAAGCTTTTCACTCCTGATGAACTAAAAAGCTCTTTCCAATTATCTGTTCAGTAAAGCCTTTAGTTTCTCAGACTTGAAAAACGCAGTAGAGCAACTGCTTTTGTGAATGACTTCATAACAAAGCTTTTCACAGCAAATGAACTAAACCTGTCTCTCCAATATGCTCTTTTGTATGGACTTGAAACACGCAGTAATACAAGTGTTTTTCGGTATGACTTCAAAAGAATGCCTTTCACTCTAAATGAACTAAACACCTCTTTCCAATTATCTGCTCTCTAAACCCTTTAGTTTCACAGATTAGAAACACACAGTAGAGCAACTGTTTTGGGGAATGACTTCAAAACAACGCTTTTCACGGCAAGTTCACTAAACAGATGTTGGCAATTATCTCTTCTGTAAAGCCTTTAGTTTCATATACTTGAAACATGTAGTACAACAACTGTTTTTCGGTATGACTTCAAAAGAACGCTTTTCACGGGAAAACAACTAAACATGTCCTTCCCATATGCTGTTCTGTAAAGTCTTTAGACTTCAAACACTCAGCAATACAACTGTTCTACTCTAAGACTTCTAAAGAATGCTTCTCACTACAAATGAACTAAACAGCTGTTTCTAATTATCTGTTCAGTAAAGCCTTTACTTTCTCAGACTTGAAAAACACAGTAGGGCAACAGCTTTCGTGAATGACTTGAAAACAAAGCTTTTCACAGCAAATGAACTGAACATGTCTCTCCAATATGCTCTTTTGTAAAGCCTTTACATTCATAGACTTGAATCATGCAGTAACAGAACTGTTTTTCAGTATGACTTCAAAAGAACGCTTTTCTCTGCAAATGAACTAAACATGTCTTTCCAATTATCTGCACTTTAAAGCCTTTAGTTTCACAGACTAGAAACACGCAGTAGAGCAACTGTTTTTGGGAATGACTTCAAAACAACGCTTTTCACGGCAAGTTAACTAAACAGATGTTTGCCATTATCACTTCTGTAAAGCCTTTAGTTTCACAAACGTGAAACATGCAGTACAACAACTGTTTTTGTGAATGACTTCAAAGCAACGCTTTTCACGGCAAATGAACTAAACATGTCTTTCCCATATGATGTTCTGTAAAGTCTTTAGACTTGAAACACGCAGCAGTACAACTGTTCTTTTTTAAGAGTTCTAAAGAATGCTTTTCACTACAAATGAACTAAACAGCTCTTTCCAATTATCTGTTCAGTAAAGCCTTTACTTTCTCACACTTGAAAAACGCAGTAGAGCAACTGCTTTCGTGAATGACTTCGAAACATAGCTTTTCACAGCAACTTAACTAAACAGGTGTTTGCAATTATCTCCTCTGCAAACCCTTTAGTTTCATAGACTTGAAACATGCAGTACAACAACTGTTTTTCGGTATGACTTCAAAAGAACGCTTTCCAGTTCAAATGAATTAAACATCTCTTGCCGATAAGCTCTTCTGTAAAGACTTTAGTTTCATAGAGTTGAAACATGCATTATTACATATGTTTTTGTGAATGACTTCAAAGCTACGCGTTTCACTGCAAAACAACTAAACGTCTCTTTCCAATATACTGTTCTGCAGAACCTTTAGTTTAATACACTGCTAACACGCACTAGAACAACTGTTTTGTGAATGACTTTAAACAACGCTGTTCATGGCAAATATACTAAACTTGTCGTTCCAATATGCTGTTCGGTAAGATATGAAACGCACTCCAGTACAACTGCCTGTATGACTAAAAGGGAATGCTTTTCACTCCAAATGAGCTAAACATGTCTTTCCAATTATCTCCTCCTTATTGCCTTTAGTTTCACAGATTAGAAACACGCAGTAGAGCAACTGCTTTCGTGAATGACTTCAAAACAAAGCTTTTCAGAGCAAGTTAACTAAACAGGTGTTTGCAATTATCTCTTCTGTAAAGCCTTTAGTTTCATAGACTTGAAACACGCAGTACAACAACTGGTTTTCGGTATGACTTCAAAAGAACGCTTTTCATGGCAAATGAACTAAATATGTCTTTCCCATATGCTGTTCTGTAAAGTCTTTAGACTTGAAACACGCAGCAGTACCTGTGTTCTTCTGTAAGACTTCCAAAGAATGCTTTTAACTTCAAATGAACTAAACAGCTGTTTCTAGTTATCTGTTCAGGAAAGGCTTTACTTTCTCAGACTTGAAAAACACAGTAGAGCAACTGCTTTCGTGCATGAGTTCAAAACAAATATTTTAACAGCAAATGAATTAAACATGTCTCTCCAATATGCTGTTTTGTAAAGCCTTTACTTTCATAGACTTGAAACACGCAGTAATAGAACTGTTTTTCGGTATGACTTCGAAAGAACGCTTTCCATTTCAAATGAATTAAACATCTCTTGCCGATAAGCTCTTCTGTAAAGACTTTAGTTTCACAGAGTTGAAACATGCCACATTACATATGTTTTTGTGAATGACTTCAAAGCTACGCTTTTCACTGCAAAACAACTACATATCACTTTCCAATATACTGTTCTGCAAACCTTTAGATTCATAGACAGCTAACACGCACTAGAACAACTGTTTTTGTGAATGACTTTAAACAATGCTGTTCACGGCAAATGAACTAAACTTGTCGTTCCAATATGCTGTTCGGTAAGATATGAAACGCACTCCAGTACAACTGCCTGTATGACTAAAAAGGAATGCTTTTCACTCCAAATATACTAAACAGCTGTTTCCAATTATTTGTACAGTAAAGCCTTTAGTTTCTCGACGTGACAAACACAGTAGAGCAACGGGTTCTGTAAAGTCTTCAGACTTGAAACACGTAGTAGTTCAACTTTTTTTCTGTGTGACATCAAAGGAATGCTTTTCCCTCCAAATGGACTAAACGTATCTTTCAAATTATCTGCTCTCTAAAGCCATTAGTTTCACAGACTAGAAAGACGCAGTAGAGCAATTGTAGTGGGGAATGACTTCAAAAAAACTCTTTTCATGGCAAATTAACTAAACAGGTGTGTCCAATTATCTCTTCTGTAAAGCCATTAGTCTCATAGATTGAAACATGCAGTAGAACAACTGGCTCTGTGAAACACTTCAAAAGAAGGCTTTTCATTGCAAATGAACAGAACATAAGTTTCCAGTGTGCTTTTCTGTAAAGTCTTCAGACTTCAAACACCCAACTAATACAACTGTTCTTCGGTATGACTTCAGAAGAACGCTTTTCACTGCAAATGAATGAAACATCTTTTTCCAATAAACTCTTCTGTAAAGTCTTTAGTTTCAAGACTTGAAGCTTCCAGTATTACATGTTTTTTTTGTGAATGACTTCAAAACAACGCTTTTCACTGCAAAACAACTAAACACCTCCTTCCAATATGCTCTTCTGTAAAGCCTTTAGTTTCACAGACTGGAAACATGCAGTAGAACAACTGTTTTTGTGAATGACTTCAAAACAACGCTTTTCACAACAAATGAACTAAAAATGTCTTTCCAATATGCTGTTCTGTAAAGTCTTCAGAGTTGAAACACGCAGCAGTTCAACTGCTTTTCTGTGTGACATCAAAGGAATGCTTTTCACTCCAAATGAACTAAACATATCTTTCTAATTATCTGCTCTCTAAAGCCATTAGTTTCACAGACTAGAAACTTGACTTCAAAACAACTCTTTTCACGGAAAATTAACTAAACAGGTGTTTCCAATTATCTCTTCTGTAAATCCTTTAGTTTCATAGATTGAAACATGCAGTAGAACAACTGGTTCTGTGAATTACTTCAAAAGAACGCTTTTCGTTGCAAATGAACTGAACATAACTTTCCAATATGCTCTTCTGTAAAGTCTTCAGACTTCAAACCCGCATTAATACAATTGTTTTTCGGTATGACTTTGAAAGAATGCTTTTCACTCCAAATGAACTAAACATCTCTTTCCGATAAACTCTTCTGTAAAGACTTTAGTTTCAAGACTTGAAACATGCAGTATTACATGTGTTTTTGTGAATGACTTCAAAACAACGATATTCACTGCAAAACAACTAAACATCTCTTTCCAATATGCTCCTCTGTAAAGCCTTTAGTTTCATGGATTAGAAACACGCAGTAGAACAAGTGTTTTCGTGAATGCCTTCAAAACAACGCTTTTCACAGCAAATGAACTAAACTTGTCGCTCCAATATTCTCTCCGGGGAGACTTTAGATATGAAACACTCAACACCACTACTGTCTTTCTGTATGACTTCAAAAGAATGCTTTTCATTCCTAATGAATTAAAAAGCTCTTTCCAAATATCTGTTCAGTAAGGCCTTTATTTTCTCAGACTTGAAAAACGCAGTAGAGCAACTGCTTTCATGAATGACTTCAAAACAAAGCTTTTCACAGCAAATGAACTAAACATGTCTCTTCAATATGCTGTTTTGTATAGACTTGAAACACGCAGCAACACAAGTGTTTTTCGGTATGACTTCAAAACAATGCCTTTCACTCCAAATGAACTAAACATCTCTTTCCAATTATCTGCTCTCTAAAGCCTTTAGTTTCACAGACTAGACACACGCAGTAGAGCAACTGTTTTTGGGAATGGCTTCAAAACAACACTTTTCACGGCAAGTGAACTAAATAGGTGTTTCCAATTATCTCTTCTGTAAAGCCGTTAGTTTCATAGACTTGAAACATGCAGTAGAACAACTGGTTTTGTGAATGACTTCAAAAGAACGCTTTTCACAGCAAATGAACTAAACATGTCTTTCCGATATGCTGTTCTCTAAAGTCTTTAGACTTGAAACACGCAGCAGTACAACTGTTCTTCTGTAAGATGTCTAAAGAATGCATTTCACTCCAAATGAACTAAACATCTCTTGCCAATAAGCTCTTCTGTAAAGAATTTAGTTTCATAGAGTTGAAACATGCAACATTGCATATGTTTTTGTGAATGACTTCAAAGCTACGCTTTTCAATGCAAAACAACTAAACGTCTCTTTCCAATATACTGTTCTGCAAAACCTTTAGTTTCATAGACTGCTAACACGCAGTAGAACAACTGTTTTTGTGAATGACTTTAAACAACGCTAATATGCTGTTCAGTAAGATATGAAACACGCACCAGTACAACTGCCTGTATGACTAAAAAAAAAAATGCTTTTCACTCCAAATGAACTAAACCCTGTTTCCAATTATTTGTACAGTAAAGCCTTTAGTTTCTCAGACGTGAAAAACGCAGTAGAGCAACAGCTTTCGTGAATGACTTCAAAACAAAGCTTTCCGCAGCAAATGAACAAAACATGTCTCTCCAATATGCTGTTTTGTAAAGCCTTTACTTGCATAGACTTGAAACACGCAGTAACACAACTGTTTTTTGGTATGACTTCAAGACAACGCTTTTCACTCCACATGAACTAAACATCTCTTTCCAACAAACTCTTTTGTAAAGACCTTATTTTCAAGACTTGAAACATGCAGTATTACATGTGTTTTTGTGAATGACTTCAAAAGAACGCTTTTCACTGCAAAACAACTAAACATCTCTGTCCAATATGCTCTTCTGTAAAGCCTTTAGTTTCATAGACAGGAAACACGCATTAGAACAACTGTTTTTGGGAATGACTTTAAAACATCGCTTTTCACAGCAAGTTAACCAAACAGGTGTTTGCAATTATCTCTTCTGTAAAGCCTTTAGTTTCATAGACTTGAAACATGCAGTACAACAACTGGTTTTGTGAATGGCTTCAAAAGAACGCTTTTCATGGCAAATGAACTAAACGTGTCTTTCCCATATGCGGTTCTGTAAAGTCTTTAGACTTGAGACATGCAGAAGTACAGCTGTTCTTCTGTAACACTTCTAAAGAATGCTTTTCACTCCAAATGAACTAAACATCTCTTTCCAATAAAGGCTTCTGTAAAGACTTTAATTTCGAAACTTGAAAAATGCAGTATTACATCTGTTTTTGTGAATGACTTCAAAACAACGCTTTTCACTGCAAAACAACTAAACACCTCTTTCCAATATGCTCTTCTGTAAAGCCTTTAGTTTCACAGACTGGAAACATGCAGTAGAACAACTGTTTTTGTGAATGACTTCAAAACAACGCTTTTCACAACAAATGAACTAAAAATGTCTTTCCAATATGCTGTTCTGTAAAGTCTTCAGAGTTGAAACACGCAGCAGTTCAACTGCTTTTCTGTGTGACATCAAAGGAATGCTTTTCACTCCAAATGAACTAAACATATCTTTCTAATTATCTGCTCTCTAAAGCCATTAGTTTCACAGACTAGAAACATGACTTCAAAACAACTCTTTTCACGGAAAATTAACTAAACAGGTGTTTCCAATTATCTCTTCTGTAAATCCTTTAGTTTCATAGATTGAAACATGCAGTAGAACAACTGGTTCTGTGAATTACTTCAAAAGAACGCTTTTCGTTGCAAATGAACTGAACATAACTTTCCAATATGCTCTTCTGTAAAGTCTTCAGACTTCAAACCCGCATTAATACAACTGTTTTTTCGGTATGACTTTGAAAGAATGCTTTTCACTCCAAATGAACTAAACATCTCTTTCCGATAAACTCTTCTGTAAAGACTTTAGTTTCAAGACTTGAAACATGCAGTATTACATGTGTTTTTGTGAATGACTTCAAAACAACGATATTCACTGCAAAACAACTAAACATCTCTTTCCAATATGCTCCTCTGTAAAGCCTTTAGTTTCATGGATTAGAAACACGCAGTAGAACAAGTGTTTTCGTGAATGCCTTCAAAACAACGCTTTTCACAGCAAATGAACTAAACTTGTCGCTCCAATATTCTCTCCAGGGAGACTTTAGATATGAAACACTCAACACCACTACTGTCTTTCTGTATGACTTCAAAAGAATGCTTTTCATTCCTAATGAATTAAAAAGCTCTTTCCAAATATCTGTTCAGTAAGGCCTTTATTTTCTCAGACTTGAAAAACGCAGTAGAGCAACTGCTTTCATGAATGACTTCAAAACAAAGCTTTTCACAGCAAATGAACTAAACATGTCTCTTCAATATGCTGTTTTGTATAGACTTGAAACACGCAGCAACACAAGTGTTTTTTGGTATGACTTCAAAACAATGCCTTTCACTCCAAATGAACTAAACATCTCTTTCCAATTATCTGCTCTCTAAAGCCTTTAGTTTCACAGACTAGACACACGCAGTAGAGCAACTGTTTTTGGGAATGGCTTCAAAACAACACTTTTCACGGCAAGTGAACTAAATAGGTGTTTCCAATTATCTCTTCTGTAAAGCCGTTAGTTTCATAGACTTGAAACATGCAGTAGAACAACTGGTTTTGTGAATGACTTCAAAAGAACGCTTTTCACAGCAAATGAACTAAACATGTCTTTCCGATATGCTGTTCTCTAAAGTCTTTAGACTTGAAACACGCAGCAGTACAGCTGTTCTTAAGTAAGATGTCTAAAGAATGCATTTCACTCCAAATGAACTAAACATCTCTTGCCAATAAGCTCTTCTGTAAAGAATTTAGTTTCATAGAGTTGAAACATGCAACATTGCATATGTTTTTGTGAATGACTTCAAAGCTACGCTTTTCAATGCAAAACAACTAAACGTCTCTTTCCAATATACTGTTCTGCAAAACCTTTAGTTTCATAGACTGCTAACACGCAGTAGAACAACTGTTTTTGTGAATGACTTTAAACAACGCTAATATGCTGTTCAGTAAGATATGAAACACGCACCAGTACAACTGCCTGTATGACTAAAAATAAAATGCTTTTCACTCCAAATGAACTAAACCCTGTTTCCAATTATTTGTACAGTAAAGCCTTTAGTTTCTCAGACGTGAAAAACGCAATAGAGCAACAGCTTTCGTGAATGACTTCAAAACAAAGCTTTCCGCAGCAAATGAACAAAACATGTCTCTCCAATATGCTGTTTTGTAAAGCCTTTACTTGCATAGACTTGAAACACGCAGTAACACAACTGTTTTTTGGTATGACTTCAAGACAACGCTTTTCACTCCACATGAACTAAACATCTCTTTCCAACAAACTCTTTTGTAAAGACCTTATTTTCAAGACTTGAAACATGCAGTATTACATGTGTTTTTGTGAATGACTTCAAAAGAACGCTTTTCACTGCAAAACAACTAAACATCTCTGTCCAATATGCTCTTCTGTAAAGCCTTTAGTTTCATAGACAGGAAACACGCATTAGAACAACTGTTTTTGGGAATGACTTTAAAACATCGCTTTTCACAGCAAGTTAACCAAACAGGTGTTTGCAATTATCTCTTCTGTAAAGCCTTTAGTTTCATAGACTTGAAACATGCAGTACAACAACTGGTTTTGTGAATGGCTTCAAAAGAACGCTTTTCATGGCAAATGAACTAAACGTGTCTTTCCCATATGCGGTTCTGTAAAGTCTTTAGACTTGAGACATGCAGAAGTACAGCTGTTCTTCTGTAACACTTCTAAAGAATGCTTTTCACTCCAAATGAACTAAACATCTCTTTCCAATAAACTCTTCTGTAAAGTCTTTAGTTTCAAGACTTGAAGCTTGCAGTATTACATGTTTTTCTGTGAATGACTTCAAAACAACGCTTTTCACTGCAAAACAACTAAACACCTCTTTCCAATATGCTCTTCTGTAAAGCCTTTAGTTTCACAGACTGGAAACATGCAGTAGAACAACTGTTTTTGTGAATGACTTCAAAACAACGCTTTTCACAACAAATGAACTAAAAATGTCTTTCCAATATGCTGTTCTGTAAAGTCTTCAGAGTTGAAACACGCAGCAGTTCAACTGCTTTTCTGTGTGACATCAAAGGAATGCTTTTCACTCCAAATGAACTAAACATATCTTTCTAATTATCTGCTCTCTAAAGCCATTAGTTTCACAGACTAGAAACATGACTTCAAAACAACTCTTTTCACGGAAAATTAACTAAACAGGTGTTTCCAATTATCTCTTCTGTAAATCCTTTAGTTTCATAGATTGAAACATGCAGTAGAACAACTGGTTCTGTGAATTACTTCAAAAGAACACTTTTCGTTGCAAATGAACTGAACATAACTTTCCAATATGCTGTTCTGTAAAGTCTTCAGACTTCAAACCCGCATTAATACAACTGTTTTTCGGTATGACTTTGAAAGAATGCTTTTCACTCCAAATGAACTAAACATCTCTTTCCGATAAACTCTTCTGTAAAGACTTTAGTTTCAAGACTTGAAACATGCAGTATTACATGTGTTTTTGTGAATGACTTCAAAACAACGATATTCACTGCAAAACAACTAAACATCTCTTTCCAATATGCTCCTCTTTAAAGCCTTTATTTTCATGGATTGGAAACACGCAGTAGCACAAGTGTTTTTGTGAATGACTTCAAAACAATGCTTGTCACGGCAAATGAATTAAACTTGTCGCTCCAATATTCTCTCTGGTGAGACGTTAGATATGAAACATGCACCACTACAACTGTCTTTCTGTATGACTTCAAAAGAATGCTTTTCACTCCTAATGAGCTAAAAAGATCTTTCCAATTATCTGTTCAGTAAGGCCTTTATTTTCTCAGTCTTGAAAAACGCAGTAGAGCAACTGCTTTCGTGAATGACTTCAAAACAAAGCTTTTCACAGCAAACGAACTAAACATGTCTCTCCAATGTGTTCTTTTGTATAGACTTGAAACACGCAGTAATACAAGTGTTTTTCGGTATGACTTCAAAACAATGCCTTTCACTCCAAATGAACTAAACATCTCTTTCCAATTATCTGCTCTCTAGATCCTTTAGTTTCACAAATTAGAAACACGCAGTAGAGCAACTGTTTTTGTGAATGACTTCAAAACAACGCTTTCACGGCAAATGAACTAAACTGGCCGCTCCAATATTCTCTCAGGTGAGACTTTAGATATGAAACACGCAACACTACAATTGTCTTTCTGTATGACTTCAAAAGAATGCTTTTCACTCCTAATGAACTAAAAAACTCTTTCCAATTATCTGTTCAGTAAGGCCTTTAGTTTCTCAGACTTGAAACATGCAGTATAACAACTGGTTTTGTGAATGACTTCAAAAGAACGCTTTTCACTCCAAATGAACTAAACATGTCTTTCCCATATGCTGTTCTGTAAAGTCTTTAGACTTGAAACACACAGCAGTACAACTGTTCTTCTGTAAGATTTCTAAAGAATGCTTTTCACTCCTAATGAAGTAAACAGCTATTTCAATTTTCTGTTCAGTAAAGCCTTTAGTTTCTCAGATTTGAAAAACGCAGTAGGGCAACTGCTTTCGTGAATGACTTCAAGACAAAGCTTTTCACAGCAAATGAACTAAACATGTCTCTCCAATATCTTTTTTTTTTAAGGCTTTATTTTCCTAGACTTGAAACACGCAGTAACACAACTGTTTTTCGGTATGACTTCAAAAGGACGCTTTCCACTTCAAATGAACTATACACCTCTTGTAGACAGGCTCTTCTGTAAAGACTTTAGTTTCAAGATTTGAAAGATGCAATATTACATGTTTTTTTGTGAATGACTTCAAAACACCGCTTTTCACAACAAATGTACTAAACATGTCTCTCCAATATGCTGTCCTGTAATGTCTTCAGACTTGAAACACGCAGCAGTTCAACTGTTTTTCTGTGTGACATCAAAGGAATGCTTTTCACTCCAAATGAACTAATCATATCTTTCCAATTATCTGCTCTCTAAAGCCATTAGTTTCACAGGCTAGAAACATGCAGTAGAGCAATTGTATTGGGGAATGACTTCAAAACAACTCTTTTCACGGCAAATTAACTAAACAGGTGTTTCCAGTTATCTCTTCTGTAAAGACTTTAGTTTCAAGATTTGAAACATGCAGTATTACATGTGTTTTTGTGAATGACTTCAAAACAATGCTTTTCACTGCAAAACAACTACACATCTCTTTCCAATATGCTGTTCTGTAAAGCCTTTTGTTTCATGGATTGGAAACACGCAGTAGAACAAGTTTTTTTGTGAATGACTTCAAAACAACGCTTTTCACGGCAAATGAACTAAACTTGTCGCTCCAATATTCTCTCCGGTAAGACTTTAGATATGAAACACGCACCACTACAACGATCTTTCTGTATGTCTTCAAAAGAATGCCTTTCACTCCTAATGATCTAAAAAGCTCTTTCCAATTATCTGTTCAGTAAAGCCTTTAGTTTCTCAGACTTGAAAAATGGAGTAGAGGGCGAAGCACACTGCGAGCGGGGGAGTGGCCCTCCCTGTCGAGATCCGCGGAGGCCGACAGGACTCGTGGGCTGCCGTCCCCGCTGCCATGCACTGGGTTAAAAACGACAACTGACTCCAACCATGAAAGATCCAAGTCGCAGCAGTACCAGCCCCAGCATCATCAATGAAGACGTCATTATTAATGGTCATTCTCATGAAGACGATAATCCATTTGCAGAGTACATGTGGATGGAAAATGAAGAGGAATTCAACAGACAAATAGAAGAGGAATTGTGGGAAGAAGCATTTATTGAACGCTGTGTCCAAGAAATGCTGGAGGAGGAAGAAGAACACGAGTGGTTTATTATAGCTTGATATCTCCCACAAACTATGGACCAAATCCAAGACCAATTTAGTGACCTTGTTATCAGCGAAGGCTCCTCTCTGGAAGATCTTGTGGTCAAGAGCAATCTGAACCCAAATGCAAAGGAGTTTGTTCCTGCGGTGAAGTACTAAAATATTTGAGTAAATGGGGCCCTCTTTTGGTGGATGTAGCACAATTTCCACACTGTGAAGGCAGTATTAGAAGACTTAACTTGTAAAAGCTCTCTCGTCACTGTGTTACACTTATGCATTGCCAAAGTTTTTGTTAGTCTTGCATGCTTAATAAAAGTGCTGAGACTGTTATTAAGTAAAAAGCTGTCAAACATTTACTGAAAGTAGAATTGGCCCCATGGCTTAATGTAAAGACAGCAAGGAAAGCCGCACCAGTCAAATTGTGACAAAATAACGAATTAAAAATCCTCCAAATTTTATTGAATTGTCTGTCTTTGAGGCTAAACTGAGTCCTTAAGATTAATCAACACTTTGTAAAACTACGATTAAATTAGGTTCTAAGTGCTTAGCAGATTTCTCAGTTGGATTTGTCCTCATCAAAAATTCTTTTTTAGCCGGGCGTGGTAGTGTACGCCTTTAATCCCAGCACTCAGGAGGCAGAGGAGGAGATTCAGCATAAGTCTGAGGCCACCCTGAGACTACATAGGGAATTCCAGATCAGCCTGGGCTAAAGTGAGACCCTACCCCGAAAAAACTTTTTCTGAACAGTCTATTAATTTGAGACAATTCGTTATAGTAAAAGGTGTATTTGGTGACTGATGTTGCAAGGTACAAATCAGATAAGAGCTAGCTTTTATGGTGTGGTATGTTAGAAATAACTGAGTTCTCTCAGTATTAACACCTGACGAAGTATGATTTGGGAATTGCTTTTTCTGAGGATTTGTTGCATCATATCATACCTCTGTGAAGTCTAATACAAGACCAACACCAGCCCATAATCCAATTGGAGTACTAAAGAGATTGAAACGTGATTTGAGTGGTGCTTTTCCTTGCTTTCTTAACCATCATGACAATAGTCTCCAGCAAAATTTTTCTTTTAACAAAGCTAGAACAGTTTTGGTTTCTTAAACTTCATATTTGGGTAGGTTAAGCTGCCATACGTGTTCAGTGTGAATAGTGTTTAAGTTGAAAATATTGTAAAAAAAATTATATTTTTTCAAAAATATTTTAAAAAATAATTAATAGTAGAACTGAAAAAAAAGAAAAACGGAGTAGAGCAACTGCTTTCGTGAATGACTTCAAAGCAAAGATTTTCACAGCAAATGAACTAACATGTCTCTCCCATATGCTCTTTTGTATAGACTTGAAACACGCAGTAATACAACTGTTTTGCGGTATGACTTCAAAAGAACGCTTTTCACTCCAAATGAACTAAACATCTCTTTCCAATCATCTCCTCTCTGAAGCCTTTAGTTTCACAGACTAGAAACACGCAGTAGAGCAACTGTTTGGGGCAATGCCTTGAAAACAACGGTTTTCATGGCAAATTAACTAAACAGGTGTTTCCAATTATCTCTTCTGTAAAGCCTTCAGTTTCATAGACTTGAAACATTCAGTACAACAACTGGTTTTGTGAATGACTTCAAAACCACGCTTGTCATGGCAAATGAACTGAACATGTCTTTCCAATATGCTGTTCTGTAAAGTCTTCAGACTTGAAACATGGAGTAGTACAACTGTTCTTCTGTAATACTTCTAAAGAATGCTTCTCACTCCAAGTGAACTAAACATCTGTTTCCAATTATCTGTTCAGTAAAGCCTTTAGTTTCTCAGACTTGAAAAACAGTAGAGTAACTGCTTTCGTGAATGACTTCAAACCAAAGCTTTTCACAGCAAATGAACTAAACATGTCTCTCCAATATGGTCTTTTGTATAGACTTGAAACAGGCAGTAATAAAAGTGTTTTTTGCTATGAATTGAAAGAACGCTTTTCACTCCAAACAAACTAAACATCTCTTTCCAATTATCTGCTTTCTAAAGCCTTTAGATTCACAGATTAGAAACATGCAGTAGAGCAACTGGTTTTGGGACAGCCCACAAAACAATGCTTTTCACGGCAAATTAACTAAACAGGTGTTTGCAATTATCTGTTCTGTAAAGCCTTTAGTTTCATAGACTTGAAACATGCAGTACAACAATTGATTTTGTGAATTACTTCAAAACAACGCTTTTCACGGCAAATGAACTGAACATGTCTTTCCCTTATGCTGTTCTGTGAAATCTTTAGACTTGAAACTCGCAGCAGTTCAACTGTTCTTCTGTAAGACTTCCAAAGAATGCTTTTCACTCCAAATGAACTAAACAGCTGTTTCCAATTATCTGTTCAGTAAAGCCTTTACTTTATCAGACTTGAAAAACGCAGTAGAGCAACTGCTTTCGTGAGTGACTTCAAAAAGAAGCTTTTCACAGCAAATGAACTAAACATGTCTCTCCAATACGCTGTTTTGTAAAGCCTTTACTTCCACAGACTTGAAACACGCAGTAACACAACTGTTTTTCAGTGTGAGTTCAAACGAACGCTTTCCACTTCAAAAGAACTAAACCTCTAATGCCGGTAAGCTCTTCTGTAATGACTTTAGTTTCATAGAGTTGAAACATGCAGCATTACATATGTTTTTGTGAATGACTTAAAAACAACACTTTTCTCTGCAAAACAGCTAAACATCCCTTTCCAATATACTGTTCTGCAAAGCCTTTAGTTTCACAGAATGCTAACATGCAGTAGAACAACTGATTTTGTGAATGACCAAACAACGTTGTTCATGGCAAATAAACTAAACTTGTCGTTCCATAATGCTGTTCGGTACGATATGAAACACGCACCAGTACAACTGCCTGTATGACTAAAGAAGAATGATTTTCACTCCAAATGAACTAAACAGCTGCTTCCAATTATTTGTACATTAAAGCCTTTATTTTCTCAGAGTTGAAAAATGCAGTAGAGCAACTGCCTTCGTGAATGACTTCAAAACAAAGCTTTTCACAGCAAATGAGCTAAACATGTCTCTCCAATATGCTCTTGTGTGAAAGCCTTTACTTTCATAGACTTGAAGCACGCAGTAATAAAAGTGTTTTTCCCTATGACTTCAAAAGAATGGTTTTCACTCCAAACGAACTAAACATCTCTTTCCAATTATCTGCTCTCTAAATCCCTCAGTTTCACAGACTAGAAACACGCAATAGAGCAACTGCTTTGGGGAATGCCTGCAAAACGATTTTCACTGTAAAACAACTAAACACCTCTTTCCAATAGGCTGATCTGTAAAGCCTTCAGACTTGAAACATGCATTAATAAAATTGTTTTTCGGTATGACTCCAAAAGAATGCTTTTCACTGGAAATGAACTAAACATCTCTTTCCGATAAACTCTTCTGTAAAGACTTTAGTATCAAGAATTGAAACATGCACTATTACATGTGTTTTTGTGAATGAGTTCAAAACAACGCCTTTCACTGCCAAACAACTAAACATCTCTTTCCAATATGCCGTTCTGTAAAGGCTTTAGTTTCATGGATTGGAAACACGCAATACAACAAGTGTTATGGTGAATGACTTCAAAACAACGCTTTTCACGGCAAATGAGCTAAACTTGTCGCTCCAATATTCTCTCCGGTAAGACTTTAGATATGAAACACGCACCACTACAGCTGTCTTTCTGTATGACTTCAAAAGAATGCTTTTCACTCTAAATGAAATAAAAAGCTCTTTCCAATTATCTGTTCATTAAAGCCTTTAGTTTCTCAGACATGAAAATCGCAGTAGAGCAACTGCTTTCGTGAATGACATCAAAGCAAAGCTTTTCCCAGCAAATGAACTAAACATGTCTCTCCAATATGCTCTTTTGTATAGACTTGTAACATGCACTAATACAAGTGTTTTTCGTTATGACTTCAACAGAACGTGTTTCACTCCAAATGAACTAAACATCTCTTTCCAATTATCTGCTCTCTAAAGC
The DNA here is from genome assembly GCA_036346955.1 of Dipus sagitta. Taxonomy (NCBI): domain Eukaryota; kingdom Metazoa; phylum Chordata; class Mammalia; order Rodentia; family Dipodidae; genus Dipus; species Dipus sagitta. The sequence continues at coordinate 3,094,688 of CM070784.1, forward strand.
CTTTAGTTTCACAGACAAGAAACAAGCAGTAGAGCAACTGGTTTTGGGAATGCCTTCACAACAACGCTTTTCACAGCAAGTTAACTAAACAGGTGTTTGCAATTATCTGTTCTGTAAATCCTTTAGTTTCATAGACTTGAAACATGCAGTACAACTACTGGTTTTGTGAGTGACTTCAAAAGAATGCTTTTCATGGCAAAAGAACTAAACATGTCTTTCCCATATGCTGTTCTGTAAAGTCTTCAGACTTGAAACACGCAGCAGTACAACTGTTCTTCTGTAAGATTTCTAAAGAATGCTTTTCTTTCCAAATGAACTAAACAGCTGTTTCCAATTATCTGTTCAGGAAAGCCTTTACTTTCTCTGACTTGAAAAACGCAGTAGAGCAACTGCTTTCGTGAATGACTTCAAAACAAAGCTTCTCACAGCAAATGAACGAAACGTGTCTCTCCAACATGCTGTTTTATAAAGTCTTCACTTTTATAGACTTGAAACACGCAGTAACACAACTGTTTTTTGGTATGACTTCAAAAGAACGCTTTCCACTTCAAATGAACTAAACATCTCTTGACGATAAGCTCTTCTGTAAAGGCTTTAGTTACATAGAGTTGAAACATGCAACATTACATATGTTTTTGTGAATGACTTCAAAGCTGCGCTTTTCACTGCAAAACAAGTAAACATCTCTTTCCAATATACTGTTCTGCAAAACCTTTAGTTTCATAGACTGCTAATACGCAGAACAACAGTTTTTGTGAATGACTTTAAACAATGCTATTCACGGCAAATGAACTAAAGTTGTCGTTCCAATATGCTGTTCGGTAAGATATGAAACACGCACCAGTACAACTGCCTGTATGACAAAAAAGAATGCTTTTCACTCCAAATGAACTAAACAGCTTTTTCTAATTATTTGTACAGTAAAGCCTTTAGTTTCTCAGACTTGAAAATTGCAGTAGAGCAATTGCTTTCGTGAATGACTTCAAAACAAAGCTTTTCACAGCAAATGAACTAAACATGTCTCTCCCATATGCTCTTTTGTAAAGCGTTTACTTGCATAGACTTGGAAAACGCAGTATTACAACTGTTTTTCGGTATGACTTCAAAAGAACGCTTTTCACTCCAAATGCACTAAACATATCTTTCCAGTTGTCTGCTCTCTATAGCCTTTAGTTTCGCAGACTAGAAACACGCAGTTGAGCACCTGTTTTTGGGAATGACTTCAAAACAACGCTTTTCACAGCAAATTAAGTAGACAGGTGTTTACAATTATCTCTTCTGTAAAGCCGTTAGTTTCATAGACTTGAAACATGCAGTACAACAACTGGTTTTGTGAATGACTTTGAAACATCGCTTTTCACGGCAAATGAACTAAACATGTCTTTCCAATATGCTGTTCTGTAAAGTCTTTAGACTTGAAACACGCAACAGTACAGCTGTTCTTCTGTAAGACTTCTAAAGAATGCTTTTCACTCCAAATGAACTAAACAGCTGTTTCCAATTATCTGTTCAGTAAAGCCTTTAGTTTGTCGACTTGAAAAACGCAGTAGAGCAACTGCTTTGGTGAATGACTTCAAAAAAAAAGCTTTTCCCAGCAAATGAACCAAACATGTCTCCAATATGCTGTTTTGTAAAGCCACTTCAAAAGACCTAAACATCTCTTGCTGATAAGCTCTTCTGTAAAGACTTTAGTTTCATAGAGATGAAACATGCAGCATTGCATATGTTATTGTGAATGACTTCAAAACAACGCTTTTCACTGCAAAACAACTAAATATCTCTTTGCAATATACTGTTCTGCAAAGCCTTTAGTTTCACAGACTGCTAACACGCAGTAGAACCACTGGTTTTGTGAATGACTTCAAACAATGCTGCTCACGGCAAATGAACTAAACTTGTCATTGAAGTATGCTGTTCGGTAAGATATGAAACATGCACCAGTACAACTGCCTGTATGACTACAAAGGAATGCTTTTCACTCCAAATGAACTAAACAACTGTTTCCAATTATTTGTACAGTAAAGCCTTTATTTTATCAGACATGAAAAACGCAGTAGAGCAACGGCTATCGTGAATGACTTCAAAACAAAGCTTTTCACAACAAATGAACTAAACATGTCTCTGCAATATGCTGTTTAATAAAAACTTTACTTGCATAGACTTGAAACACCCAGAAATACAACTGTTTTTCGGTATGACGTCAAAAGAATGCGTTTCACTCCAAATGAACTAAACATCGCTTTCCAATAAACTCTTCTATAAAGACTTTAGTTTCAAGACTTGAAACATGCAGTATTACATGTATTTTAGTTAATGTCTTCAAAACAACGCTTTTCACTGCCAAAAAATTACACATCTCTATCCAATATGCTGTTCTGTAAAGCCTTTAGAGTCATAGACTGGAAAAATGCAGTAGAACAACTGTTTTTGTGAATGACTTCAAGACCACGCTTTTCACAATAAATGAACTAAACATGTCTTTCCAATATGCTCTTCTGTAAAGTCTTCAGACTTGAAACACACAGCAGTTCACCGGTTCTTTGTGTGACAAAAAAGGAATGCTTCTCACTCCAATTAACAAAACATATCCTTACAATTATCTGCTCTCTAAAGCAATTAATTTCACAGACTAGAAATACGCAGTAGAGAAATTGCATTGGGGAATGATTTCAAAACAAGTCTTTTCATGGCAAATTAACTAAACAGGTGTTTCCAATTATCTCTTCTGTAAAGCGTTGAGTTTCATAGACTTGAAACATGCCGTAGAACAACTGGTTCTGTGAATGACTTGAAAAGAATGCTGTTCATTGCATATGAACTGAACATATCTTTCCAATATGCTGTTCTGTAAAGTCTTCAGACATGAAACATGCTTTAATACAACTGTTTTACGGTATGACTTCACAAGAACTCTTCTCACTCCAAATGAACCAAACATCTCTTTCCGATAAACTCTTCTGTAAAGGCTTTACTTTCAAGACTTGAAACATGCAGTATTACATGTGTTTTTGTGAATGACTTCAAAACAACGATTTTCACTGCAAAACAACTAAACATCTCTTTCCAATATGCTGTTCTGTAAAGCCTTTAGTTTCATGGATGGGAAACACGCAGTAGAACAAGTCTTTTTGTGAATAACTTCAAAATAACACTTTTCACGACAAATGAACTAAACTTGTCCCTCCAATATTCTCTCCGGTAAGACTTCAGATATTAAACACACACCACTACAACTGTCTTTCTGTATGACTTCAAAAGAATGCTTTTCACCCTCAATGGGCTAAAAAGCTCTTTCCAATTATCTGTTCAGTGAAGCCTTTAGCTTCTCAGACTTGAAAATCGCAGTAGAGCAACTGCTTTCGTGAATGACTTCAGAGCAAAGCTTTTCACAGCAAATGAACTAAACATGTCTCTCCAATATGCTCTTTTGTATACACTTGAAACACGCAGTAATACAAGTGTTTTTCATTATGACTTCAAAAGAGCGCTTTTCACTCCAAATGAACTAAACATCTCTTTCCAATTATCTGCTCTCTAAAGCCTTTAGTTTCACAGACTAGAAACATGCAGTAGAGCAACTGGTTTTGGGAATGCCTTCAAAACAACGCTTTTCACGGCTAGTAAACTAAAGAGGTGTTTGCAATTATCTGTTCTGTAAAGCCTTTAGTTTCATAGACTCGAAACATGCAGTAGAACAACTCGTTTTGTGAATGACTTCAGAACAATGATTTTCACGGCAAATGAACTGAGCATGTCTTTCCAATATGCTGTTCTGTAAAGAGTTCAGACTTGAAACACGCAGTAGTACAACTGTTCTTCTGTAAGACTTCTAAAGAATGCTTTTCACTCCAAATGAACTAAACAGCTGTTTCCAATTATCTGTTCAGTAAAGCTTTTAGTTTCTCAGACTTGAAAAACGCAGTAGAGCAACTGCTTTCGTGAATGATTTCAAAACAAAGCTTTTCAGAGCAAATGAACTAAACATGTCTCTCCAGTATGCTGTTGTGTAAAGCCTTTACTTTCATAGACTTGAAACACGCAGTAACACAACTGTTTTTCACTATGACGTCAAAACAACGCTTTCCATTTCTAATGAACTAAACCTCTATTGCCGATAAGCTCTTCTGTAAAGACTTTAGTTTCATAGAGTTGAAACATGTAGCATTACATATGTTTTTGTGAATGACTTCAAAACAACGCTTTTCAGTATAAAACAACTAAACATCTCTTTCCAATATACTGTTCTGCAAAGCCGTTAGTTTCACAGACTGCTAACACGCAGTAGAACAACTGTTTTTGTGAATGACTTCAAACAACGCAGTTCACGGCAAATGAACTAAACTTGTCGGTCCAGTATGCTGTTCGGTTAGATATGAAACATGCACCAGTCCAACTGCCTGTATGACTACAAAAGAATGCTTTTCAGTCCAAATGAACTAAACAGCTGTTTCCAATTATTTGTACAGTAAAGCCTTTACTTTCTCAGACTTGAGAAACGCAGTAGAGCAACGGCTTTCCTGAATGACTTCAAAACAAAGCTTTTCACAGCAAATGAACTAAACATGTCTCTCCAATATGCTGTTTTGTAAAGCATTTACCTGCATAGACTTCAAACACGCAGTAATACAAGTGTTTTTTGGTATGACTTCAAAAGAACGCTTTTCACTCCCAATGAATTAAACATTCCTTTCCAATTATCTGCTCTTTAAAGCCTTTATTTTCACAAACTAGAAACACACAGTAGAGCAATTGTATTGAGGAATGACTTCAAAACAACTCTTTTCACGACAAATTAACAAAACAGGTGTTTCCGATTATCTCTTCTGTTAAGCCTTTAGATTCATAGACCTGAAACATGCAGTAGCACAACTGTTTCGGTGAACGACTTCCAAACAACGCTTTTCACAGCAAATGAACTGAACATGTCTTTCCCATACGCTGTTCTGTAAAGTCATCATACTTGAAACACGCAGCAGTTCAACTGTTTTTCTGTGTGACATCGAAGAAATGCTTTTCACTCCAAATGAACTAAACATATCTTTCCAACTGTTTTTCGGTATGACTTCAAAGGAACGCTTTCCACTTCAAATGAACTAAACCTCTATTGCCGATAAGCTCTTCTGTAAAGACTTTAGTTTCATAGAGTTGAAACGTGCAGCATTACATATGTTTTTCTGAATGAATTCAAAACAACGCTTTTCACTGCAAAACAACTAAACATCTCTTTCCAATATACTGTTCTGCAAAGCCTTTAGTTTCACAGACTGCTAACACACAGTAGAACAAATGTTTTTGTGAATGACTTCAAACAACGCTGTTCATGGCAAATGAACTAAACTTGTCGTTCCAGTATGCCGTTCGGTAAGATATGAAACAGGGACCAGTACAACTGCGTGTATGATTCCAAAAGAATGCTTTTCACCCCAAATGAACTAAACAGCTGTCTCCAATTATCTGTACAGTAAAGCCTTTAGATTCTCAGACTTGGAAAACGAAGTAGAGCAACTGCCTTCGTGAATGACTTCAAAACAAAGCTTTCCACAGCAAATGAACTAAACATGTCTCTCCAATATGCTGTTTTGTAAAGCCTTTACTTGCATAGACTTGAAACACGCAGTAATACAAGTGTTTTTCGGTATGACTTCAAAAGAAGGCTTTTCACTCCAAATGAACTAAACGGCTCTTTCCAATCATCTGTTCAGTAAAGCCTTTAGTTTCCCAGAGTTGAAAAACGCAGTAGAGCAATTGCTTTCGTGAATGACTTCAAATCAAAGCTTTTCACAGCAAATGAACTAAACATGTCTCTCCAATATGCTCTCTTGTAGAGATTTGAAACTCGCAGTAATACAAGGGTTTATCGGTATGACTTTAAAAGAACGCTTTTCACTCCAAATGAACTAAACATCTCTTTCGAATTATCTGCTCTTTAAAGCCTTTAGTTTCACAGACTAGAAACACGCAGTAGAGCAATTGTATTTTGGAATGACTTGAAAACAACATTTTTCACGGCAAATTAACTAAACAGGTGTTTCCAATTATCTCTTCTGTAAAGCCTTTATATTCATAGACTTGATACATGCAGTAGAACAACTGGTTCTGTGAATGAGTTCAAAACAACGCTTTTCACAGCAAATGAACTGAACGTGTCTTTCCACTACACTGTTATGTAAAGTCTTGAGACTTGAAACACGCAGCAGTTCAACTGTTTTTCTGTGTGACATCAAAGGAATTCTTTTCATTCCAAATGAACTAAACATATCTTTCCAAAATTCTCTGCTCTCTAAAGCAATTACTTTCACAGACTAGAAACACGCAGTAGAGCAATTGTATTGGGGAATGACTTCAAAACACCTTTTTCCCGACAAATTAACTAAACAGGTGTTTCCAATTATCTCTTCTGTAAAGCCTTTTGTTTCATAGACTTGAAACATGCAGTAGAACAACTGGTTCTGTGAATGACTTCAAACAACGCTTTTCATTGCAAATGAACTAAACATATCTTTCCAATATGCTGTTCTGTAATGTCTTCAGACTTGAAACACCCATTAATACACCTGTTTTCTGTATGACTTCAAAAGAACGCTTTTCACGCCAAATGATCTAAACATCTCTTTCTGATAAACTCTACTGGAAAGACTTTAGTTTCAATACTTGAAACATGCAGTATTACATGTGATTTTGTGAATGACTTCAAAACAACGATTTTCACTGCAAAACAACTAAACACATCTTTCCAATATGCTGTTCTGTAAAGCCTTTAGTTTCATGGATTGGAAACACGCAGTAGAACAAGTGTTTTGGTGAATGACTTCAAAACAACGCTTTTCACGGCAAATGAACTAAACTTGTCGCTCCAATATTCTCTAGGGTGAGACTTTAGATATGAAACATGCACCACTACAACGGTCTTTCTCTATGACTTCAAAAGAATGCTCTTCACTCCTAATGAACTAAAAAGCTCTTTCCAATTATCTGTTCACTAAGTCCTTTAGTTGCTCACATTTGAAAAATGCAGTAGAGCAACTGCTTTCATGAATGACTTCAAAACAAAGCTTTTCACAGAAAATAAACAAAACGTGTCTCTCCAATATGCTCTTTTGTATAGACTTGAAAGTGGAGTAATACAAGTGTTTTTCAGTATGACTTCAAAAGAATGCCTTTCACTGCAAATGAACTAAACGTCTCATTCCAATTATCTGCTCTCTAAAGCCTTTAGTTTCACAGATTAGAAACACGCAGTAGAACAACTGTTTTTGGGAATGACTTCAAAACAACGCTTTTCACGGCAAGTTAACTAAACAGGTGTTTCCAATTATCTCTTCTGTAAAGCCGTTAGTTTCATAGACTTGAAACATGCAGTAGAACATCTGGTTTTGTGCATGACTTCAAAAGAACGCTTTTCACAGCAAATGAACTAAACATGTCTTTCCCATATGCTGTTCTGTAAAGACTTTATATATCAAACACGCACCACTACAACTGTCTTTCTGTATTACTTCAAAAGAATGCTTTTCACTCCAAATGAAGTGAACAGCTCTTTCCAATTATCTGTTCAGTAAAGCCTTTAGTTTCTCAGACTTGAAAAACGCAATAGAACAAATGCTTTCGTGAATGACTTGAAAGCAAAGCTTTTCACAGCAAACAAACTAAACCTGTCTTTCCAATATACACTTTTGTATAGACTTGAAACATACGGTAGTAAAAGTGGTTATCAGTATGACTTCAAAAGAACGCTTTTCACTCCAAATGAACTAAACATCTCTTTCTAATCATCTCCTCTCTAAAGCCTTCAGTTTCACAGACCAGAAACATGCAACAGAGCAACTGTTTTTGGGAATACCTTCAAAACAATGATTTTCACTGCAAAACAACTAAACATCTCTTTCCAATATGCTGCACTGTAAAGCCTTCAGACTTGAAACACGCATTAATACAACTGATTTTCGGTATGACTTCAAAAGAACGCTTTTCACTCCAAATGAGCTAAACATCTCTTTCCGATAAACTCTTCTGGAAAGACTTTAGTATCAAGACTTGAAACATGCAGTATTACATGTGTTTTTGTGAATGACTTCAAAACAACAATTTTCACTGCAAAACAACTAAACATCTCTTTCCAATATGCTACTCTGTAAAGCCCTTAGTTTCATGGATTGGAAACACGCAGTAGAACAAGTGTTTTTGTGAATGACTTCAAAACAAAGCTTTTCATGACAAATGAACTAAACTTCTCGCTCCAATATTCTCTCCTGTGAGACTTTAGATATGAAACAAACACCACTACAATGGTCTTTCTGTATGGCTTCAAAAGAAAGCTTTTCAATCCTAATGAACTAAAAAGCTCTTTCCAATTACCTGTCCAGTAAAGACTTTAGTTTCTCAGACTTGAAAAACGCAGTAGAGCAACTGCTTTCGAGAATGACTTCAAAACAACGCATTTAATGGCAAGTTAACTAAGGATCTCTTTCCAATATGCTGTTCTCTAAGGCTTTATTTTCATAGACTGGAAACACACATTACAACAACTATTTTTGTGAATGACTTCAAAACAACGCTTTTCACTGCAAAACATCTAAACATCTCTTTCCAATATGCAGTTCTGTAAAGTCTTCAGAAATGAAACACGCAGCAGTTCAACTGTTTTTCTGTGTGACAAAAAATGAATGCTTTCCACTCCAAAGGAACTAAACATATCTTTCAAATTATCTGCTCTCTAAAGCAATTAGTTTCACAGACTAGAAACACAAAGTAGAGCAATTGCTTTGGGGAATGGCTTCAAAAGAAATCTTTTCACAGCAAATTAACTGAACAGGTGTTTCCAATTATCTCTTCTGTAAAGCCTTTAGTTTCATAGACTTGTAACATGCAGTAGAACAACTGGTTCTGTGAATGACTTCAAAAGAAAGCTTTTCTTTGCAAATGAACTGAACATATCTTTCCAATTTCCTGTTCTGTAAAGTCTTCAGCCTTGAAAAACGCAGTAGTACAACTGTTCTTCTGTAAGACATCTAAAGAATGCCTTTCACTCCAAACGAACTAAACAGCTGTTTCCCATTTTCTGTTCAGTAAAGCCTTTACTTTCTCAGACTTGAAAAACGCAGTAGAGCAACTCTTTCGTGAGTGACTTCAAAAAGAAGCTTTTCACAGCAAATGAACTAAACATGTCTCTCCAATATGCTGTTTTGTAAAGCCTTTACTTTCATAGACTTGAAACACGCAGTAACACAACTGTTTTTCGGTATGACTTCAAAGGAACGCTTTCCACTTCAAATGAACTAAACCTCTATTGCCGATAAGCTCTTCTGTAAAGACTTTAGTTTCATAGAGTTGAAACGTGCAGCATTACATATGTTTTTCTGAATGAATTCAAAAGAACGCTTTTCATTGCAAAACAACTAAACATCTCTTTCTAATATACTGTTCTGGAAAGCCTTTAGTTTCACAGAATGCTAACACACAGTAGAACAACTGTTTTTGGGAATGACTTCAAACAATGCTGTTCATGGCAAATGAACTAAACTTGTCGTTCCAATATGCTGTTCGGTAAGATATGAAACACACACCAGTACAACTGCCTGTATGACTACAAAAGAATGATTTTCACTCAAAATGAACTAAACAGCTGTTTCCAATTATTTGTACAGTAACGGCTTTAGTATCTCAGACTTGAAGAACGCAGTAGAGCAACGGTTTTCGTGAATGACTTCAAAACAAAGCTTTTCACAGCAAATGAACTCAACATGTCTCTACAATATGCTGATTTGTGAAGCCTTTACTTCCATAGACTTGAAACACGCAGTAATACAACTGTTTTTCGGTATGACTTCAAAAGAATGCTTTTCACTCCAAATGAGCTAAACATCTCTTTCCAATTATCTGCTCTCTAAAGCCTTTAGATTCACAGACTAGAAACAAGGAGTAGAGCAACTGGTTTTGGGAATGCCTTCAAAACAATGCTTTTCCGGGAATTTAACTAAACATGAGTTTCCAATTATCTCTTCTGTAAAGCCCTTAGTTTCATAGACTGGAAACACGCAATAGAATAACTGTTTTTGTGAATGACTTCAAAACAACGCTTTTCACAACAAATGAACTGAACATGTCTTTCCAATATGTTGTTCTGTAAAGTCTTCAGACTTGAAACACGCAGCAGTTCAACTGTTTTTCTGTGTGACAAAAAATAAATGCTTTTCACTCCAGATGAACTAAACATATCTTTCCAATTATCTTCTCTCTAAAGCAATTAGTTTCACAGACTAGAAACACGCAGTAGAGCAAGTGTATTGGGGAATGACTTCAAAACAACTCTTTCACAGCAAATTTACTAAACAGGTGTTTCCAACTATCTCTTCTGCAAAGCCTTTAGTTTCATGCACTAGCAACATGCAGTAGAAAAACGGGTTCTGTGAATGACTTCAAAAGAACGCTTTCATTGCAAATGAACTAAACATGCTGTTCTGTAAAGCCTTTAATTGCATAGACTTGAAACATGCAGTAATACAATTGTTTTTCGGTATGACTTCAAAAGAACGCTTTTCACTGCAAAAAAAATTAAACATCTCTTTCCAATACGCTGTTCTGTAAAACCTTTAGTATCATAGACTGGAGACACGCAGTAGAACAACTGTTCTTGTCAATGACTTCAAAAGAACACTTTTCACATAAAATGAACTAAACATATTTGCTGTTCAGTAAAGTCAGACTTGAAACACGCAGCAGTACAATTGTTTTTCTGTGTGAAAACAAAGGAATGTTTTTCACTCCAAATGAACTAAACATATCTTTCCAATTATCTGCTCTCAAAAGCAATTAGTTTCACAGACTGGAAACACGCAGTAGAGCAATAGTATTGGGGAATCGATTCAAAACAACTCTTTTCACTGCAAATTAACTAAACAGGTGTTTCCAATGATCTCTTCTGTAAAGCCTTTAGTTTCATAGATTGAAACATGCAGTAGAACAACTGGTTCTGTGAATGACTTCAAAAGAACGCTTTTCATTGCAAATGAACTAAACATACCTTTCCAATATGCTGTTCTGTAAAGACTTCAGACTTGAAACATGCATTAATACAACTGTTTTTCGGTATGACTTCAAAAGAACGTTTTTCACTCCAAATGAACTAAACATCTCTTTCCGATAAACTCTTCTGTAAAGACTTTAGTTTCAAGGCTTGAAACATGCAGTATTACATGTGTTTTTCTGAATGACTTCAAAACAACGCTTTTCACTGCAATACAACTAAACATCTCTTTCCAATATGCTCTTCTTTGAAGCCTTTAGTTTCATGGATTGGAAACACGCAGTAGAACAAGTGTGTTTGTCAATGACTTCAAAACAACGCTTTTCACGGCAAATGAACTAAACTTGTCGCTCCAATATTCTCTCCGGTAAGACTTTAGATATGAAACGCACACTAGTGCAACTGTCTTTCTGTATGACTTCAAAAGAATGCTTTTCACTCCAAATGAACTAAACAGATCTTTCCAGTTATCTGTTCAGTAAAGCCTTTACTTTCTCAGACTTGAAAAACGCAGTGGAGCAACTACTTTCGTGAACGATTTCAAAGAAAGCTTTTCACACTGAATGAACTAAACATGTCTCTCCAATATGCTGTTTTGTATAAACTAGAAACAGGCAGTAATAGAAGTGTTTTTCGTTATGACTTCAAAAGAACGCTTTTCACTCCAAATGAACTAAACATCTCTTTCCAAATATCTGCTCACTAAATCCAGTTAGTTTCACAGACTAGAAAAACGCAGTAGAGCAACTGGTGTTGGGAATGCCTTCAAAACAATGATATCACAGCAAATTAACTAAACAGGTGTTTGCAATTATCTCTTCTGCAAAGCCTTTAATTTCATAGACTTGAAACATGCAGTACAACAACTAGTTTTGTGAATGACTTCAAAAGAACACTGTTCATGGCAAATGAACTGAACATGTCTTTCCAATATGCTGTTCTGTAAAGTCTTCAGACTTGAAACACACAGTAGAACAACTGTTCTTCTGTAAGACTTCTAAAGAATCCTTTTCACTCCAAATGAACAAAACAGCTGTTTCCAATTATCTGTTCAGTAAAGCCTTTACTTTCTCAGACCTGAAATCAGAGTAGAGCAACTGCTTTCGTGAATGACATCAAAACAAAGCTTTTCACAGCAAATGAACTAAACATGTCTCTCCAATATGCTGTTTTTTAAAGCATTTACTTGCATAGACTTGAAACACGCAGTAATACAACTGTTTTTTGGTATGACTTCTAAAGAACGCTTTTCACTCCAAATGAACTAAACCTCTCTGTCCAATAAACTCTTCTGTAAAGACTTTAGTTTCAAGATGTAAAACATGCAGTATTACATGTGTTTTTTGAATTACTTCAAAACAACGCTTTTCCCTGCAAAAGAACTAAACATCTCTTTCCAATGTGCTGTTCTGTAAAGCCTTTAGTTTCATGGACTGGAAACACGCAGTAGAAAAATTGTTTTTGTGAATTACTTCAAAACAACGCTTTTCACAGCAAATGAACTAAACATATCTTCCCAATATGCTGTTCTGTAAAGTCTTAAGACTTGAAACACGCATTAATACAACTGTTTTTCAGTATGACTTCAAAAGAACGCTTTTCACTCATAATGAACTAAACATCTCTTTCCGATAAACTCTTCTGTAAAGACTGTAGTTTCAAGAATTGAAACATGCAGTATTTCATATGTTTTTGTGAATGACTTCAAAACAACGCTTTTCACTGCAAAACATCTAAACATCTCTTTCCAATATGCTCTTTTGTAAAGCCTTCAGTTTCATGGATTGGAAACATGCAGTATAACAAGTGTTTTTGTGAATGACTTCAAAACAACGCTTTTCACGGCAAATGAACTAAACTCGTCATTCCAATATTCTCTCCAGTAAGACTTTAGATATGAAAAGCGCACCACTACAACTGTCTTTCTGTATGACTTCAAAAGAATGCTTCTCACTCCAAATGATCTAAACCGCTCTTTCCAACAGACTCTTCAGTAACGTCTTTATTTTCAAGACTTGAAGCACGCAGTATTACATGTGTTTTAGTGAATGACTTCAAAACAACGCTTTTCTCTGCAGGACAGCTAAACATCTCTTTCCCATATACTGTTCTGCAAAGCCTTTCATTTCACAGACTGCTAACACGCAGTACAACAACTGTTTTTGTGAATGACTTCAAACAATGCTGTTCACGGCAAATGAACTAAACTTGTCGTTCCATTATGCTGTTTGGTAAGATATGAAACACGCACCAGCTCAACTGCTTGTAGGACTACAAAAGAATGTTTTTCACTCCAAGTGATCTAAACAGCTCTTTCCAATTATTTCTACAGTAAATCCTTTAGTTTCTCAGACTTGGAAAGTGCAGTAGAGCAAGTGCTTTCGTGAATGACTTCAAAACAAAGCTTTTCACAGCAAATGAACAAAACATGTCTCTCCAATATGCTGTTTTGTAAACCCTTCACTTTCATAGACTTGAAACACGTGGTAACACAACTGTTTTTCGGTATGACTTCAAAAGAACGCTTTCCATTTCAAAGGAACTAAACATCTCTTGCCGATAAGCTCTTCTGTAAAGACTTTAGTTTCATAGAGTTGAAACATGCAGCATTACATATGTTTTTGTGAATGACTTCAACACAACGCTTTTCATTGCAAATCAACTAAACATCACTTTCCAATAAACTGTTCTGCAAAGCCTTTAGCTTCACAGACTGCTAACACACAGTAGAACAACTGTTTCTGTGAATGACCTCAAACAACCCTGTTCATGGCAAATGAAAAAAACTTGTTGTTCCAATATGCTATTCGGTAAGATATGACACGCACTAGTACAACTGCCTATATGAATACAAAAGAATGCTTTTCACTCCAAATGAACTAAACAGCTGTTTCCAGTTATTTGTACAGTAAAGCCTTTAGTTTCTCAGACTTAAAAAACGCAATAGAGCAACTGCTTTCATGAATGACTTCAAAACGAAACTTTTCACAGCAAATAAATTAAACATGTCTCTCCAATATGATGGTTTGCAAAGCATTCACTTGCATTGACTTGCAACATGCAGTAATACAACTGTTTTTCGGTATGACATCAAAAGGACGCTTTTCACTACAAAAGAAGTAAACATCTTCCAATAAACTCTTCTGTAAAGACTTTAGTTTCAAGACTTGAAACATGAAGTATTACATGTGTTTTGGGGAATGACTTCAAACCAACGCTTTTCACTGCAAAACAAGTAAACATCTCTTTCCAATATGCTGTTCTGTAAAGCCTGTAGTTTCATAGTCTGGAAACACGCACTAGAGCAATTGTTTTTGTGAGTAACTTCAAAACAACGCTTTTCACAGCAAATGAACTAAACGTGTCTTTCCAATACCCTGTTCTGTAAAGTCTTCAGACCTCAAACACGCATTAATACAACTGTTTTTGGGTATGACTTCAAAAGAACGCTTTTCACTCCAAATGAATTAAACATCTCTTTCCGATAAACTCTTCTGTAAAGACTTTAGTTTCAAGACTTGAAACATGCAGTATTACATGTGTTTTTGTGAAAGACTTCAAAACAACGCTTTTCACTGCAATACAACTAAACATCTCTTTCCAATATGCTCTTCTGTAAAGCCTTTAGTTTCATGGATTGGAAACACGCAGTAGAACAAGTGTTTTTGTCAATGATTTCAAAACAACGCTTCTTAAGGCAAATGAACTAAACTTGTCGCTCCAATATTCTCTCCGGTAAGACTTTAGATATGGAAAATGCACCACTGCAGCTGTCTTTCTGTATGACTTCAAAAGAATGCTTTTCACTCCAAATGAACTAAATAGCTGTTTCCAATTATCTGTTCAGTAAAGCCTTTACTTTCTCAGACATGAAAAACGCAGTAGAACAACTGCTTTCGTGAATGACTTCAAACAAAGCTTTTCACAGCAAATGAACTAAACATGTCTCTCCAATATGCTCTTTTGTATAGACTTGAAACACGCAGTAATACAACTCTTTTTCAGTATGACTTCAAAAGAACGCTTTTCACTGAAAATGAACTAAACATATCTTTCCAATTATCTGCTCTTTAAAGCCTTTTGTTTCACAGACTGGAAGCACGCAGTAGAGCAACTGTTTGGGGAATGACTTCAAAACAACGCTTTTCACGGCAAGTGAACTAAATAGGTGTTTCCAGTTATCTCTTCTGTAAAGCCTTTAGTTTTATAGACTTGAAACATGCAGTAGAACAACTGGTTTTGTGAATGATTTCAAACAACGCTGTCCATGGCAAATCAACTAAACTTGTCCTTCCAATAGGCTGTTCAGGACGTCTTTAGATATGAGACACGAACCAGTACAATTGTCTTTCTGTATGACTACAAAAGAGCGCTTTTCACGCCAAATGAGCTAAACACGTCTTTCCAATTATGGGTTCAGTAAGGCCTTTAGTTTCTCACACTTGAAAAATGCAGTAGAGCAACCGCTTTCGTGAATGACTTAAAACAAAGCTTTTCACATCAAATGAACTAAACATGTCTCTCCAATATGCTGTTTTGTAAAGCCGTTGTTTTCACAGACTTGAAACACGCAGTAACACAACTGATTTTCGGTATGACATCAAAAGAACGCTTTCCTCTTGAAATGAACTAAACATCTGTTGCCGACAAGCCCTTCTGTAAAGACTTTAGTTTCATAGAGTTGAAACATGCAGTATTATATGTGTTTTGTGAATGATGTCAAAATAACGCTTTTCCCAGCAAAACAACTAAATATCTCTTTCCAATATGCTGTTCTGCAAAACCTATATTTTCATAGACTGGAAACACGCAGTAGAACAACTGCTTTTGTGAATGACTTCAAACAACGCTGTTCACAGCAAATGAACTAAACATGTCTTTCCAATATGCTGTTTTGTACAGCCTTTACTTCCTCAGGCTTGAAACACGCAGTAATACAACTGTTTTTCGGTATGACTTCAAATGAACGCTTTTCACTCCAAATGAACTAAACATATCTTTCCAATTATATGCTTTTTAAAGCTGTTAGTTTCACAGATTAGAAACACACAGTCGAGCAACTGTTTTTGGGAATGACTTCAAAACCACGCTTTTCACGGCAAATTATCTAAACAGGTGTTTCCAACTATATTTTGGTAAAGCCTCCAGTTTCATAGTCTTGAAACATGCTGTAGAACATCTGGTTTTCTGAATGACTTCAAAACAACGCTTTTCACGGCAAATGAACTGAAAGGTCTTTCCAATATGCTGTTCTGTAACGCCTCCAGACTTGAAACACGAATCAGTACAACTGTTCTTCTGTACGTCTTCTAAAGAATGCTTCTCACTCCAAATGAACTAAACAGGTGTTTCCAATTATCTGTTCAGTAAGGCCTTTAGTTTCTCAGACTTGAGAAACGCAGTAGAGCAACTGCTTTCGTGAATGACTTCAAAACAAAGCTTTCCACAGCAAAGGAACTAAACATGCCTCTCCAATATGTCCTTTTGTATAGTCTTGAAACTCGCAGTAATAGAACTGTTTTTCTGTATGACTTTAAAAGAATGTTTTTCACTCAAAATGTCCTAAACATATCTTTCCACTTATCTGCTCTTTAAAGCCTTTAGTTTCAAAGACTAGAAACACGCAGTAGCGCAACTGTTTTGGGCAATGACGTCAAAACAAAACTCTTCACGGCAAATGAACTGAACATGTCTCTCCAATATGCTGTTTTGTAAAGCCTTTACTTTCACAGACTTGAAACACGCAATAATACAACTGTTTTGGGGTATTCCTTCAAAAGAACGCTTTTCACTCCAAATGAACTAAACATATCTTTCAAATTATATGCTGTTTAAAGCCTTTAGTTTCACAGACTAGAAATAAGCAGTAGAGCAACTGTTTTTTGAATGACTGCAAAACAACGCTTTTCACGGGAAATTATCTAAACAGGTGTTTCCAAATGTCTCCTCGGTAAAGCCTTTAGTTTCATAGACTTGAAACATGCAGTAGTACAACTGGTTTTGTGAATGACTTCAGACCAACGCTTTTCACCGCAAATGAACTGAACATGTCTTTCAAATATGCTGTGCTGTAACGTCTTTGGAGTTGAAAGACGCAGCAGTATAAGTGTACTTCTGTAAGTCTTCTAATGAATGCTTTTTACTCCAAATGAACTACAGAGCTGTTCCCATTATCTGTTCAGTAAAGCCTTTAGTTTCTCAGACTTGAAAAACGCAGTAGAGCAACTGTTTTCGTGAATGACTTCAAAGCAAAGCTTTTCACAGCACATGAACTAAACATGTCTCTCCAATGTGCTCTTTTGTATAGACTTGAAAGACGCAGTAATACAACTGTTTTTCGGTATGATTTCAAAAGAACGCTTTTCACTCAAAATGAACTAAACATATCTTTCCAATTATCTGCTCTTTAAAGCCTTCAGTTTCAGAGACTAGAAACACGCAGTACAGCAACTGTTCTGGGGAATGATTTCAAAACAACGTTTTTCACTCTAAATTAACTAAACAGGTGTTTCCATTTATCTCTTCTGTAAAGTCTTTAGTTTTATAGACTTGAATCATGCAGTAGAACAACTGCTTTTGTGAATGACTTCAAAACAACTGTTCTTCTGTAAGACTCTAAAGAATGCTTTTAACTCCAAAGGAACTAAACAGCGGTTTCCAATTATCTCTTCAGTAAAGCCTTTACTTTCTCAGACTTGGAAAACGCAGTAGAGCAACAGTTTGGTTAATGACTTCAAAGCAAAGCTTTTCACAGGAAATAAACTAAACATGTCTCTCCAATATGCCGTTTAGTAAAGCCGGCACTTTCATAGACTTGAAACACGCAGTAACACAACTGTTTTTCATATGATTTCAAAAGAACGCTTTCCACTTCAAATGAAACACATATCTCTTGACGATAAGCTCTTCTGTAAAGACATTAGTTTCATAGAGTTGAAACATGCAATATTACACGTGTTTTTGTGAATGACTTCAAAACAACGCTTTTCACTGCAAAACAACCAAATATCTCTTTCCAATATGCTGTTCTGAAAAGCCTTAAATTTCGTAGACTGTAAATGCGCAGTAGGACAACTGTTTTTGTGAATTACTTCAAATATCGCTGTTCACAGGAAATGAACTAAACTTGTCCTTCCAATATGCTATTCATTACGTCTTTAGATATGAAACACGCACCAGTACAACTGTCTTTCTGTGTGACTACAAAAGAATGCTTTTCACTCCAAGTGAACTAAACAGCTGTTTCCAATTATCTCTTCTTTAAAGCCTTTAGTTTCTCAGATTTGACAAACGCAGTAGAGCAACTGTTTCATCAATGAATTCAAAACAAAGCTTTTCACAGCAAATGAACTAAACATGTCTCTCCAATATGCTGTTTTTTAAAGCCTTTACTTTCACAGACTTGAAATACGCTTTAATACAACTGTTTTTCGGTATGACTTCAAAAGAACGCTTTTCACTCCAAATGACCTAAACATATCTTTCAAATTATAAGCTCTTTAAATCCTTTAGATTCACAGATTAGAAAAACGCAGTAGAGCAACTGTTTCTGGGAATGACTTCAAAACAACGATTTTCATGGCAAATTAACTAAACAGGTGTTTCCAATTATCTCTTCTGTAAAGCCTTTACTTTCACAGACTTGAAACACGCAGTAATACAACTGTTTTTCGGTATGACTTCAAAAGAACGCTTTTCACTCCAAATGAACTAAACATCTCTTTCCAATTATCTGCTCTCTAAAGGCTTTAGTTTCACAGAGTAGAAACACGCAGTAGAGCAATTGTATAGGGGAATGACTTCAAAACAAGTCCTTTCATGGCAAATTAACTAACCATGTGTTTCCAATTATCGCTTCTGTAAAGCCTTTAGTTTCATAGATTTGATACTTGCAGTAATACAACTGTTCTTCAGCATGACTTGAAAAGAACACTTTTCACTCAAAATGAACAAAACATACCTTTCCAATTATATGCTCTTCAAAGCCTTTAGTTTCACAGACTAGAAACACTCAATAGAGCAACTGTTTTGGGGAATCACTTCAAAACAATGCTTTTTACGGCAAATGACCTGAACATGTCTTTCCAATATCGTGTTCTATAAAGTCTTCAGACTTGAAACACTCATTAATACAACTCTTTTTCGATATGGCATCAAAAGAACGCTTTTCACTCCAAATGAAGAAAACATATCTTTCCAATTATATGCTGTTTAAAGCCTTGAATTTCACAGACGAGAAACACACAGGAGAGCAACTGTTTTTCTTAATAACTTCAAAACAACGTTTTTCATGGCAAATTAACTAAGTGGGTGTTTCTAATTATCACTTCTGTAAAGCCATTAGTTCCATAGACTTCAAACATGCAGCAGAACAACTGTTTTGTGAATGACTTCAAAACAACGCTTCTCACGGCAAATGAACCAAGCATGTCTTTCCCATAAGCTGTTCTGTAAAGTCTTCAGACTGTAAACACGGAGCTCTACAACTGTTCTTCTGTAAGATTTCTAAGGAATGATTTTCACTCCAAATGAACTAAACAGCTGTTTCCCATTATCTGTTCAGTAAAGCCTTTACTTTCTCAGACTTGAAAAACGCAGTAGAGCAACTGCTTTCGTGAATGACTTCAAAACAAAGCTTTACACAGCAAATGAACTAAACATGTCTCTCCGATATCCTCTTCTGTATAGACTTGAAACACGCAGTAATACAAGTGTTTTTTGGTATGACTTCAAAAGAACGCTTTTCACTCATAATGAACCAAACATATTTTTCCAATTATCTGCTCTTTAAAGCCTTTACTTTTACAGACTAGAAACACACAGTAGAGCAACTGTTTTGGGGAATGACTTCAAAGCAACGCTTTTCACTGCAAAACAACTAAACATCTCTTTCCAATATGCTCTTTTGAAAAGCCTTTAGTTTCCTAGACTGGAAACACGCAGTAGGACAACAGTTTTTGTGAATGACTTCAAACACCACTGTTCACAGCAAATGAACTAAACTTGTCCTTCCAATATACCGTTCATTACGTCTTTAGATATGAAACACGCACCAGCACAACTGTCTATCTGTATGACTACAAAAGAATGCTTTTCACTCCAAAAGAACTAAACAGCTGTTTCCAATTATCTGTTCAGTAAAGCGTTTACTTTCTCAGACTGGAAAATCGCGGTACGGCAACTGCTTTCATGGAAGACTTCAAAACAAAGCTTTTCACAGCAAATGAACTAAACATGTCTCTCCAATATGCTGTTTTGTAAAGCCTTTACTTTCACAGACTTGAAACACGCACTAATACAACTGTTTTTCAGTATGACTTTAAAAAACGTTTTTCACTCCAGAAGAAGAAAACATATCTTTCCAATTATACGCTCTTTAAAGCTTTTAGATTCACAGACTAGAAACACGAAGTAGAGCAACTGCTTTTGGGAATGACTTCAAAAGAACGCTTTTCATGGCAAATTAACTAAACAGGTGTTTCCAATTATCACATCTGTAAAGCCTTTAGTTTCATAGACTTGAAATATGCAGAAGAACAACTGTTTGGTGAATGACTTCAAAACAACACATTTCATGGCAAATAAACCACACATGTCTTTCCCATATGCTGTTCTGTAAAGTCTTCAGACTGGAAACACGCAGCAATACAACTGTTCTTCTGTAAGACTTCTAAGGAATGCTTTTCACTCCAAATGAACTAAATAGCGGTTTCTAATTATCTGTTCAGTAAAGCCTTTAGTTTCTCAGACTTGGAAAACGCAGTAGAGCAACTGCTTTCGAGAGTGATTTCAAAACAAAGCTTTTCTCAGCAAATGAACTAAACATGTCTCTCCAATATGCTGTTTAGTAAAGCCTTTACTTTCACAGACTTGAAACACGCAGTAATACAACTGTTTTTCGGTATGACTTCAAAAGAACACTTTTCATTCCAAATGAACTAAACATATCTTTCCAATTATATGCTTTTTAAAGCCTTTATTTTCACAGAACAGAAACACGCAGTAGAGCAACTGTTTTGGGGAATGACTTCAAAACAACGCTTTTCATGGCAAATTAACTAGACAAGTGTTTCCAATTATCTCTTCTGCAAAACCTTTAGTTTCATAGACTTGAAACATGCAGTAGAACAACTGGTTTTGTTAATGACTTCAAAACAACGCTTTTCAAGGCAAATGACCTGAACATGTCTTTCCCATATGCTGTTCTGTAAAGTCTTCAGACTTGAAACATGCAGCAGTACAACTGTTCTTCTGTAAGACTTCTAAAGAATGCTTTTCACTGCAAATGAACTAAAGAGCTGTTTCCAATTATCTGTTCAGTAAAGCCTTTACTTTCTCAGACTTCGAAAACGCAGTAGAGCAACTGTTTGGTGAATGACTTCAAAGCAAAGCTTTTCACAGCAAATGAACTAAACATGTATCTCCAATATGCTGTTTAGTAAAGCGTTTACTTTCATATACTTGAAACACGCACTAAGACAACTGTTTTACGGTATGATTTCAAAAGAACGCTTTCCACTTCAAATGAAATACATATCTCTTGCCAATAGGCTCCTCTGTAAAGACTTTAGTTTCATAGATGTTGAAACATGCAGTATTACATGTGTTTTTGTGAATGACTTCAAAACTACGTTTTTCACTGCAAAACAACAAAACATCTCTTTCCAATATGCTCTTCTGTAAAGCCTTTTGTTTCATGGATTGGAAACACGCAGTAGAACAAGCGTTTTTGTGAATGACTTGAAGCATCACTGTTCACAGCAAATGAACTAAACTTGTCTTTCCAATATGCTGTTCGTTACGTCCTTAGATATGAAACACGCACCAGTACAACTGTCTTTCTGTATGACTACAAAAGAATGCATTTCACTCCAAATGAACTAAACAGCTGTTTCCAATTATCTGCTCTGTAAAGCCTTTAGTTTCACAGACTAGAAATACGCAGTAGACCAACTGTTTTTGGGAATGTCTCCAAAAGAACGATTTTCACGGCAAATTAACTAAACAGGTGTTTCCAATTACCACTTCTGTAAATCCTTTACTTTCATAGACTTGAAACATGCAGTAGAACAACTGTTCTGTGAATGACCTCAAAACAATGCTTTTCATGGCAAATGAACCAAACATGTCTTTCCCATATGCTGTTCTGTAAAGTCTTCAGACTGGAAACACGCAGCAGTACAACTGCTCTTCTATAAGACTTCTAAGGAATACTTTTCACTCCAAATGAACTAAACATCTCTTTCCAATTATCTCTTCAGTAAAGCATTTAGTTTCTCAGACTTGAAAAAAGCAGTAGAGCAAATGCTTTGGTGAATGACTTCAAAGCAATGCTTTTCACAGCAAATGAACTAAACATGTCTCTCCAATATGCTCTTTTGTATAGACTTGAAACATGCAGTAATACAACTGTTTTTCAGTATGACTTCAAAAGAACGCTTTTCATTCCAAATGAACTGAACATACCTTTCCAACTATATGCTCTTTAAGCTTTTAGTTTCACAGACAAGAAACACGCAGTAGAGCAACTGTTTTTGGGAATGACTTCAAAACAACGCTTTTCACGGCAAGTTAACTAAACAGGTGTTTCCAATTATCTCTTCTGTAAAGCCTTTAGTTTCATAGACTTGAAACATGCAGTAGAACGACTGGTTTTGTGAATGACGTCAAAACAACGCTTTTCACAGCAAATGAACTAAACATGTCTCTCCAAAATTCTGTTTTGTGAAGCATTTACTTGCATAGACTTGAAACATGCAGTAACACAACTGTTTTTCGGTATGACTTCAAAAGAACGCTTTTCACTCCATATGAACTAAACATCTCTCTCCAATAAACTCTTCTGTAAAGACTTTAGTTTGAAGACTTGAAACATGCAGTATTACATATGTTTTGTGAATTACATCAAAACAACGCTTTTCACTGCAAAACAACTAAGCATCTCTTTCCAATATGCTGTTAGGTAGAGCCTTTAGTTTCATAGACTGGAAACACGCAGTAGCACAAATGTTTTGGTGAATGACTTCAACATAACACTTTTCACGGCAAATGAACTAAACATGTCTTTCCAACATGCTGTTCTGTAAAGTGTTCAGATTTGAAACTGTCAGCAGTACAACTGTTTTCCTGTAAGACTTCAAAAGAATACTTTTCACTCCAAATGAACTAAACAGCTGTTTCCAATTATCTGTTCAGTAAAGCGTCTAGACTCTGAGACTTGAAAAACTCACTAGAGCAACTGCTTTCGTGAACGACTTCAGCGCAAAGCCTTTCACAGCAAATGAACTAAACATGTCTCTCCAATATACTCTTTTGTAAAGTCTTTACTTGCATATACTTGAAACAGGCAGTAATACAACTGGTTTGCCGTATGACTTCAAAAGGACGCTTTTCACTCCAAATAAACTAAACACCTCTTTCCAATAAACAGTTCTGTAAAGACTTTTGTTTCAAGACTTGAAACATGCGGTATTACACCTGTTTCTTGAATGACTTCAAAAGAACTCTTTTCACTGCAAAACACCTAAACATCTCTTTCCAATATGCTGTTCTGTAAAGCCTTTAGTTTCATGACTGGAAACACGCAGTAAAACAACTGTTTTTCTGAATGACTTCAAAACAACGCTTGTCACAGCAAATGAACTAAACATGTCTTTCCAATATGCTGTTCTGTAAAGTCTTCTGACTTGAAACACGCAGCAGTACAACTGTTTTTCATTATGACTACAAAAGAAAGCTTTTCACTCCAAATGAACTAAACAGCTGTTTCCAATTATCTTTTCCGTAAAGCCTTTAGTTTCTCAGTCTTGAGAAACGCAGTAGTTCAACTGCTTTCCTGAATGACTTCAAAGCAAAACTTTTCACAGAAGATGAACTAAACATGTCTCTCCAATATGCTCTTCTGCATAGACTTGAAACACGCAGTAATACAACTGTTTTTCGGTATGACTTCAAAAGAAAGTTTTCACTCCAAATAAACTGAACATTTCTTTCCAATTATCTGCTCTCTAAAGCCTTTAGTTTTAGATACTGGAAACACGCAGTAGAGCAGGTGTTTTGGGGAATGAATTTAAAACGACGCTTTTCATGGCAAGTTAACTAAGCAGGTGTTTGCAATTATCTGTTCAGTAAAGCCTTTACTTTCTCAGACTTCAAAAACGCAGTAGAGGAACTGCTTTCATGAATGACTACAAAACAAAGCTTTTCACAGCAAATGAACTAAACATGTCTCTCCAGTATTCCCTTTGGAAAGTATTTACTTTCAGTGACTTGAAACACGCAGTAACACAACTGTTTTTTGCTATGACTTCAAAAGAACTCTTTCCACTTCAAAGGAACTACACATCCCTGCCGATAAGCTCTTCTGTAAAGACTTTGGTTTCATAGAGTTGAAACATGCAGTATTACATATGTTTTTGTGAATGACTTCAGAACAAATCTTTTCACAGCAAATGAAGTAAACATGTCTCTCCAATATGCTGTTTTGTAAAGGCTTTAATTTGATAGACTTGAAATGCACAGTAATACAACTGTTTTTCAGTATGGCTTCAAAAGACGCTTTTCAATCCAAATGAACTAAACATCTCTTTCCAATAAACTCTTCTGCAAAGACTTTAGTTTAAAGAATTGAAACATGCAGGATTACATGTGTTTTTGTGAAAGACTTAAAACAATGCTTTTCACTGCAAAACAACGAAACATCTCTCCCCAATATGCTGTTCTGTAATGGCTTAATTTCATGGACTGGAAACACGCAGTAGAACAACTGTTTTGTGAATGACTTCAAAACAATGCTTTTAACCACAAATGAACTAAACTTGTCGCTCCAATATTCTGTCCGGTAAGACTTTAGATGTGAAACACGCACCAGTACAAGTATCTTCTGTATGACTTCAAAAGAATGCTTTCCATCCAAATGAACTAAACAGCTGTTTCAAATTATCTGTTCAGTAAAGCCTTTACTTTCTCAGACTTGAAAAACGTAGTACAGCAACGGTTTTCGGGAATGTCTTCAAACCAAAGCCTTTTGCAGCAAATGAACTATACATGGCTCTCCAATACGCTCTTTTGTATACACTTGAAACACGCAGTAATACAAATGTTTTTCAGTATGACTTCAAAAGAACGCTTTTCACTACAAATGAACTAAACATCTCTGTCCAATTATCTTCTGTCTAAAGCTTTTAGTTTCACAGACAAGAAACACGCAGTAGAGCAACTGTTTTTGGGAATGACTTCAAAACAACACTTTTCACGGCAAGTTAACTAAACAGGTGTTTCCAATTATCTCTTCTGTAAAGCCTTTAGTTTCATAGAATTGAAACATGCAGTAGAACAGCTGGTTTTGTGAATGACTTCAAAACAATGCTCTTCACAGAAAATGAACTGACCATGTCTTTCCAATACACTGTTCTGTAAAGTCTACAGAGTTGAAACACGCAGAAGTACAACTGTTCTTCTGTAAGACGTCTAAGGAATGCTTTTCACTCCAAATGAACTAAACAGCTGTTTCCAATTATCTGTTCAGTAAAGCCTTTACTTTCTCAGACTTGAAAAACGCAGTAGAGCAAGTGCTTTCTTGAATGACTTCAAAACAAACTTTTCACAGCAATGAACTTATCATGTTTCTCCAATATGCTGTTTTGTAAATCCTTTAATTTCACAGACTTGGAACATGCAGTAACACAACCGTTTTTTGGTATGACTTCAAAAGAACGCTTTCCAAGTGAAATGAGCTAAACATCTCTTGCTGATAAGCTCCTCTTTAAAGACTTTGGTTCATAGAGTTGAAACATGCAGTAGTATATGTGTTTTTTTGAATGACTTCAAAACAACGCTTTTCACAGCAAATGAACTAAACATGTCTTTCGCATATGCCGAGGTGTAAAGTCTTCAGACTTGAAACACGCAGCAGTACAACTGTTCTTCTCTAAGACGTCTAAAGAATGCTTTTCCTGCAAAATGAACTAAACAGGTGTTTCCAATTATCTGTTCAGTAAAGCCTTTACTTTCTCAGACTTGAGAAACGCAGTAGAGCAACTGCTTTCTTGAATGACTTCAAAACAAACTTTTCACAGCAAATGAACTAAACATGTTTCTCCAATATACTGTTTTGTAAAGCCTTTACTTACATGGACTTGAAACACACAGTAATACAAGTGTTTTTCGTTATGACTTGAAAAGAACGATTTTCACTCCAAAGAAACTAAACATCTCCTTCCAATTATCTGCTCTCTAAAGCCTTCAGTTTCACAGACTAGAACCACGCAGTAGAGCAACTGTCTTTGACAATGACTTAAAACAACGCTTTTCACGGCAAATTAACTAAACAGGTGTTTGCAATTATCTGTTCAGTAAAGCCTTTAGTTTCTCAGACTTGAAAAACGCAGTAGATAAACTGCTTTCGAAATGATATCGAAGCAAAGTTTTTCACAGCAAATGAACTAAACATGTCTCTCCAATATGCTCTTCTGGATAGACGTGAAACACGCAGTAACACAAGTGTTTTTCGGTATGACTTCAGAAGAACGCTTTCCACTTCAAATGAACTAAACATCTCTTGCCGATAAGCTCTTCTGTAAATACTTTAGTTTCATAGAGTTGAAACACACAGTATTACATGTGTTTTTGTGAATGACTTCAAAAAGACGCTTTTCACTGCAAAACAACTATAAATATTTCTTTCTAATATGCTGTTCTGCAAAGCCGTAATTTCAAAGACAGGAAACATGCAGTAGAACAACTGTTTTTGATGATTTTGAACAACGCTGTTCACGGCAACTGAACTAAACTTCTCCTTCCAATATGCTTTCGGTACGTCTTCAGATGTGAAACAAGCACCAGTACAACTGTCTTTCTGTATTACTGAAAAAAAAAGAATGCTTTTCAATCCAAATGAATGAAACAGCTGTTTCCAATTATCTGTTCAGTAAAGCCTTTAGTTTCTCAGACTTGAAAAATGCAGTAGAGCAACTGCTTTCATGAATGACTTCAAAACAAAGCTTTTCACAGCTAATTAACTAAACATGTATCTCCAATATGCTGTTTTGTAAAACCTTTACTTTCACAGACTTCAAACACGCAGTAACAGAACTGTTTTTCGGTATGACTTCAAAAGAACGCTTTTCACTCCAAATGAACTGAACATATCTTTCCACTTATATACTCTTTAAAGCCTTTAGTTTCACAGACAAGAAACACATAGTAACACAACTGTTTTTAAGTATCACTTCAAAAGGACGCCTTCCACGGCAAATAACTAAACATCTCTTACGGATAAGATCTTCTGTAAAGACTTTAGTTTCATAGAGTTGAAACATCAGAATTACATGTATTTAATTTGTGAATAGACTTCAAAACACGCTTTCACTGCA